>MDKI01149334.1:0-12383 GCA_005239505.1 Nicotiana paniculata
CCCCCCCCCCCCTCTTCCCCCCACAAACACACACACCCTCCCTTGCAATTCTTTTTAGTTTATATTTTCAGTTCTTGTTTTTGTATTTTTTAGTTTATAGGTTCAAAATTTTACGAGTTTTAAAGTTATGAGTTTGGAGGTTCGTGTGTTTGAAAGTTTGTGTGTTTAGAGATTATAGAGCTTACGGATTCGAAATCTTAGTGGTTTAGAAGTTTATGAAATTTATGGGTTCGGAATATTGTTGGTTCGAAAATTGATGGCTTCATGTTTATTGTATCTAAATTATAATTTATGAATACTATTAAGAAGTTATTTTCCTTAATTTACGTACCAAACACTGGAAAATGAGTAAGATTACTACTTGTTTTCCAAGAAAACATTTTCTTGGAAAATATTTTCCATGGAAAATATTTTTCATTGTACCAAACACACCCATTTTCCGAAAAAATGTTTTTCAATTTTCTCTTGTTTGGTTGACATAAATATGTTTCAAAATATTTTCCTAATGAACTCATTTTCCAAAATATTTTCCTTATCAAGAGAAGAGAAAACATTTTCCAAAACTCTTTCTCAACCTTCTCCACCCCCACCAACCCAACCCACCTCACACCCACCAACCTAAACCCATCGCACGCCTACCTCCCCCACCCCTCCCTCCAAAAAGCCTTTTTTCTTTTTTTAAATTTCAGTTTTTTTCATCACCATCCACCCTACCCCCTACTCTCCTCCCATCACGCAATTATTTTTAAATTTCTTTTTTCGTAATTTTAAATTTCTGTTTTTTCATTTTTCTGCACCACCCATCCCTAACCCGTCAAAATCTACCCCTATTGTCCCCCCACCCCCACCCTCACACAGAAAAGGTTTTTTCTTTTTAATTTTTTTTTTGTAATTTTTAAATATCTATTTTTTTCGTTTTTCTGCACCACCCACCGCCCATTCCCTCCCCCACTGCCCCCACCCCACACAAAAAAAAGTTTTTATTTTTTTTTATTTAGTTTTTTTGTAATTTCAAATTTCTATTTTTTTTTTCATTTTTCTGCACACTTCCCCCCCTCCCCTGCGGTGCCCAAGTAAATATTTTTTTATATATATTTTCAGGTTTCGTTTTTTCATCTTTCGGTTTACAAGTTCGAAATTTTACAAGTTCTAAAATTATGAGTTCGGAGGTTTATGTGTTTGGAAGTTTAGGGGTTCGATATTTCGCGATTTCAAAAGTTTAGCAGGTTGGAAGTTTATAAAATTTATGGGTTCGGAATGTTGTTGGTTCGAAAGTTTATGGCTTGATATTTATTGTATCTAAATTATTTATGAATACTCTTAAAAAATTATTTTCCTTAATTTGCGTATCAAATATTAAAAAATAAATAAAATTACTATTTACTTTCAAAAAGAATATATTTTTGAATATTTTCTTTATACCAAACACACCCATAATCTTAATCTATTTTCCACAGGCTAGAGACATTTTTTAACGTGTTCCGTTATAAGAACTTTTAACCAACGTGGGGCTCTGAAAAAACGTACTTTATGCCAGACGTGGCTTAGTATAGGCCTCGGATTTTGCTAGGAGCACTTTTCAGTACCTAATAATTACGTTCTTTCCACTTTCACCCTTTTCCCGTTAACAAGAGAACCTGTGGTCGCTATGCTTCGTATTCTTGTATAATAGCTTACAAATCATAGAAAAAGGTAAATTATATGAGGCAAATCTCGTACGACGAACTCAATGATGCAAGTGAGTTTCAAACCCGTATAAAGTTAATTATCTAATCAAATTGATATTGTTCTGATATTAAATTTCAAGAAAATTTGACTATCACTTGTTTTTCATCTCGAATATATTGTAAATACTAAGTTTATTTATTATGAATTTTAACTAAAATATTGAACTAATTAAACAATGTAATTCCAATTTCATAAAAAAAAATTATTCAACTTTTACCAACTTTCTCTTTTAAACTAAAGTTTATGTTCAAATACAACGGTGCTTCCACAAACTCTTTCCACTCCATTTACCTTCTTCTCAATTCCTGTCAAATATTTCGTTATACCATTGGTAAAACAGAACCTAATTAGCTTCCAAAATGTTTATTCTACTTTGGTTGATTTGTTCATATGGTGTCCACTTTCATTTTAAAATAGAATAAATAAAGATATATTTGGTTATTTAGAGCCACAGAAAATTCAATGCTCTTTCGCTGTTCTCTGTACAATTTTACTTTGTCTTGTATAACATATGTACCATGCACATTACCGTACATGTTTCCACCAAATATTGAATATTCATACTTTTAATATTTTCTATAATAAATAAATAGTACTAAATCAAAAAGTGTATAGCTAAATATGGACCTTTTTGATTGTGAAACAAATGAAATTGTTTTTAATGGTTGTGGGATTTTAATTATTTTTTGGCTCTTTACAAATTTGTTTTTAGTTTAATGACCTCACCTCTTTTTTTTTTTTTTTACACATGAAAGATTTGCTTTTACACGTAAAAAATGTGTCTTTTACACATAAGAAATTTAAAAAGATCATTTTCTTAAATTCAAAATTATAAAGGAGTATTATGTACAAACAAAGAATAATAATAAAAAAACTGTCCTCTTATAGTAAGTGTTGTGGTTTGGTTTACAACCTAGTTACGAAGGGATCGGATTTGCGATAAATTATAATGAATGGAATGTTATATATGTGGTGATTAATAATATCAGAATTATTTACATTATGAGATATTTTATATTAATTTTACATATAAAACTAATTTTTAATTACTAAAATATTGTTTATGACCAAATGAGAAATATAATCTTTATACATTTTAGAATACGTGAGGATAAACTGATACTCCAACAAAAGACAAGACAAAAGCAAGAGTCAATTTGAAATGACACAACCTACCACTAAGGGGCGTGGTGTGAATAAACAAAATCCCTCCGCTATTAATCAAGCGTCTCAAGTTTGAGTCCTAAAAATATAATAAAAATTGATAGAATTTTTTTCCCTTTTAATGAGCAATAAAATTAGATAGGCTAGTGAATTCCTAACAAGAATTTTTATAAAAGGAAGGGACACCACCTTCTTCAAACCCCCCCCACCCGCCCCCCCCCCAACCCAAAATTTCTTTCCCTCCCAATCAAAAAGATACATTATCACATCCTTCTATCCATTTGTGATTTCTGCTGACGTGGCCCAATAAAAAGCGATTTCAGAGCTAAATTCAATGCTTATATATATATATATATTCATACTTCTTGTATCTTCACATCACCTTGCTCTAATACGTAGCCATTCCCGCACTCCCTCATTGGATTAGCATTTGATCCTTTTATAAATACTCAATTTTTCCCCACTCTCATTCTCCAATCACATCCTAATTTCTTGGGTCATTTATCAAGATTTGACTGTACAAAATTCAAGAAAACAGCATTTAGTTACAGTGTCACCACCACTAGATTTTTCTTCAAGAAATTTAAAGCAAACATACCCACCGCCCCCTTATCAAGAATATCCAACTGGGATTTTGGAAGTTAGGCTCATTTTCTGTTATAAATTCCCTGGGGTTTTCAATTCAAACATACATACAAACAAATACCATGGCTTTGTGTAGTTATGCATTTCCTGGGATTTTGAACAGGACAGTGGCTTCAGATTCTTTAAAGCAGAGTCCTTTATTCTCTGAATGGTTTCATGGAATAGATCTACAGTTTCAGTTCCAACATAAGCTTACTCAGGTTTGAACTTTTTCTTATTTTCATTTCGTTTTGATTGAGTAAAGTAGGCACCTTTGAACCATTTTGGAGCTTATTTGAATGCTCATGTTTGGTACTTGGTTTTGGTTTTTAGTTCGGCAAAATTCCATGTATTCGTGTATATATCTTTAGAAAATAGTGATATATTAATAGCGAGCACTCTATATACAAAGCTGATTTTGCTTTTCAGTGTTCAAAGTTAAAATCATATAAAAGACTACATTTTTCTCCGTATGTATTTTCTTTCAATCCTTATTGTTTGTGCTATTTATTTGTATTTGCATAATATTGGCATTAGATGAGTTTAAACAGAGTAAGTGAGAATTCATACATCCGACCTTTGCTTTGTTGATTGTTTGTAGTAATATTTCTTTGTTTTCTTCTAACTGGTGAGAAATGATTCAGCAAACAATTTAAGACAATTTGGAAGTAATATTTGCTAATTTGTTCATTAGGATTGGAAATATATGTTTTTTTTCTTGAGATGGAACTGCACAGGGGCAAAGGTACATAGCGCTAAGGGTGGTCAACTACCGCCCTTCGTCGAAAAATTATATATATAAAATTTTAGATTTAATGGTATACAACATATATTGAACACCTTTTGTTGGGCAATTTTTTTTACTTATTTCAAGTTTGAAATGAAATTGGAACTGCACACCGCTGTCAAATCAAAGATGATATAATATGTTAATGTCGTTCTCTTGTCTCTTTCTCACTGGTTTAAGATGTGAAAAAATATATTTATTGACATTTAACTGTCATGTTTGAGAGGAAATTGTGCTGAGTTTGATGGTTGTTTTTGTACTCGTTACTTTTGAAGGTGAAGAAAAGGTCACGTGGGGTTCAGGCATCTTTGTCAGAAGGAGGAGAATACTATGCACAGAGACCACCAACACCTCTTCTGGATACTATCAACTATCCCATTCATATGAAAAATCTTTCTGTAAAGGTAGAACTTTATATGTCAATTACTTGTATTGCCATTAGAAAAAGATTTATATGATGATTCAAAATTATGTGCTTAAAGTTTCAAATTATATTTGATGTAGGAACTTAAACAACTAGCAGAAGAACTAAGATCAGATACAATTTTCAATGTATCAAAGACTGGGGGTCACCTTGGTTCAAGTCTTGGTGTAGTTGAGCTTACAGTTGCTCTTCATTATGTCTTCAATACACCCCAAGATAGGATACTATGGGATGTTGGTCATCAGGTGAAAATCTTGTTATTTATTTATTCATATGCTGAACTAACAGAAGCTTGACTAATGGGGCTGAGTATCCTTAAATTTATGGTGTGGTTTGAAATTTGCAGTCTTATCCTCACAAAATCTTGACTGGTAGAAGGGGGAAAATGTCAACACTTAGACAGACAAATGGACTTGCAGGATTTACTAAGCGGTCGGAGAGTGAATACGATTGCTTTGGCACTGGCCACAGTTCAACCACCATCTCAGCAGGCCTAGGTATATATCCATTCTACCTTTCTATGCACTGAGTTCATTACAGAACAAGACTCATGAGACTTGAATTGATTCCCATTCAAAGACATGAATTAGAACTTTTCTTTCCTTATCGGTATCTTGCATTTCAGTTTGAAGAGAAGTTTTAATTCCAAATTATCTTGGTGGTTTCATTTGGTGATATGAATGTTGAGGCTTTATATGAATTGGTATCCTTACATTCATACAAGTTGATATCACTTGCCTATGTTTGGCTCTTCTGTTGATATAAGATGTATTCGTCATAAATGTACTTGTGTCCATAACTCTTATCGCTCCACTCTGTTAAAATTCCGGGACATTGATTTTAATCTTCTTCATGTTGGAGTCTGTAATTTTAGTTATTTAGACTTTAAATGTGGTTTCTTTGAATGATCAGGTATGGCTGTTGGAAGAGATCTGAAAGGAAAGAACAACAATGTTATAGCTGTAATAGGTGATGGTGCGATGACAGCAGGTCAAGCTTATGAAGCCATGAATAATGCCGGTTACCTAGACTCTGATATGATTGTTATTTTGAACGACAATAGACAAGTTTCATTACCTACTGCTACTCTAGACGGGCCCGCCCCTCCCGTTGGAGCTCTAAGCAGTGCTTTGAGCAGGTTGCAATCTAATAGACCTCTCAGAGAACTAAGAGAAGTCGCTAAGGTAATGCATATTGATATAAAGGTTGGAATAAGTTTTTTTTTTAGTGAAGAAACTGAATTGGCTTTTATGTGATTGAAATATTGCTGCAGGGAGTTACTAAGCAGATTGGTGGACCTATGCATGAGCTTGCTGCAAAAGTTGATGAATATGCTCGTGGGATGATAAGTGGTTCCGGATCAACATTGTTTGAAGAACTTGGACTTTATTATATTGGTCCTGTGGATGGTCACAACATTGATGATCTTATTTCGATTCTCAAAGAAGTAAGAAGTACTCAAACAACAGGTCCAGTACTGATCCATGTTATCACCGAGAAAGGCAGAGGTTATCCATATGCCGAGAGAGCTGCAGACAAGTATCACGGTAAGAAACTCATTTATTCGGACAAGTTCTGTCCTGTTTAAATAAGAAACATAAGATTTAAATCTGTTTTACGGGTTGCAGGAGTAGCCAAGTTTGATCCAGCAACAGGAAAGCAATTCAAAGTCAGTGCCAAGACTCAGTCCTATACGACGTACTTTGCGGAGGCTCTAATTGCAGAAGCAGAAGCAGATAAGGACATTGTTGCAATCCATGCCGCTATGGGTGGTGGGACCGGTATGAACCTTTTCCACCGCCGCTTCCCAAATCGGTGTTTTGATGTTGGAATAGCAGAACAGCATGCTGTAACCTTTGCTGCTGGTTTGGCTTGTGAAGGCCTCAAACCTTTTTGTGCAATTTATTCATCTTTCATGCAAAGGGCTTATGACCAGGCAAGTCGAATGCCTCCAATTAATCTCATCTTTTATAATATAGTGCAGTTTCAATGAATGTTAAATTCTGCTGATTTTATATCCAGGTAGTGCATGATGTTGACTTGCAAAAGCTCCCTGTTAGATTTGCAATGGACAGAGCTGGTCTTGTTGGAGCAGATGGTCCGACGCATTGTGGTGCATTTGATGTTACTTTCATGGCGTGTCTTCCTAACATGGTAGTAATGGCTCCTTCCGATGAAACGGAGCTATTTCACATGGTAGCAACTGCTGCTGCCATTGATGACAGACCAAGTTGTTTCAGATACCCAAGAGGAAATGGGATCGGTGTAGAGCTTCCAGTTGGAAACAAAGGCAATCCCCTTGAGGTACATTTTCAACTTTCACTACATCTCGTAGTGCTGATTGATATCTAATAAACAATCTTTTGCAATAATCTTATCAGGTCGGTAAAGGCAGGATATTGGTTGAAGGCGAGAGAGTGGCTCTACTGGGATATGGCTCAGCAGTACAGAACTGTTTGGCTGCTGCTGCTGTGTTACAAACCCGTGGTTTACAAGTAACAGTTGCAGATGCACGCTTCTGCAAACCACTGGACGGTTCTCTCATAAGGAGTCTCGCAAAATCACACGAGGTGCTGATCACTGTTGAAGAAGGATCAATTGGAGGTTTCGGGTCTCATGTTGTTCAGTTTATGGCCTTAGATGGACTTCTTGATGGCAAGTTAAAGGTAAAAAACTCTATTTTTCTGAAATGTTACTATTTCTGTATTACTCCAACTGAATCACTTCAAACTTTTTTTTTGCAGTGGAGGCCGATAGTACTTCCTGATCGATACATTGACCACGGATCTCCTGCTGATCAATTGGCAGAAGCTGGTCTTACGGCATCTCACATTGCAGCAACAGTGTTTAACATTCTTGGACAAACCAGAGAAGCTCTAGAGGTTATGACATAAGATGTAAGAAGTGTAGAAGAAGTTGTAATAACTGTAAAATGTCTCATTGTAAAATATAGTTTTAGGACAAGTTACCAGCTAAGGTGAGAATAGTTGTAAGCTGATATTATAACTACCATAAACAAGTTGACAAATAATACTTATTCCTCTACGTAACTTGCATTGTTACTGGTGCCATATTTTGAAAGTTATGTATTCCAGCTCTTGCTTTCATTATAAATGGCCTGAATCCATGAAGCTATCATTTCTCTCTCTTGTACTTGTAGAACAAAGACAGGTTAATGACATTGCATATAATAAAATCAAACCAAGTTTAAAGAATTCTAGTGCACACATTCTGGTGTTATATCATAAGTTCTTGATTGAACATTTAAATATTTGTGTGAAGCCATTCTCTTCAAGAGTAAAACATTGCTATGTATCTTTGAATATCCCCTGGTTCGACCCGATTAAAAAAACTGAGTAGGTTTGGTATTGAATAAAAAAAACTCCCAACCAAACCGACATATAAATATATAATTTTATATATACTTTTAAGACTTTTTATAGATTTTTCTTTAAAAAATATCTCGAAATATTTGCGATTCTCTTATGGGATGTAATATTTAGTTAAATATGAAGTGCTCCATATTTATTAACTTTAAATAATAGGTTGTATGATCATTTTCTTATCAAGTGTTAGTGAAATACATCAATCTCTTTGTTCTTCCATATTCATATGTCATCATCTATTAAATTCTTATATCTTTTTTAAATTTGAAACGGTATTTTGATAATTTAAAATTAAATAAAACATATCATTATATAGGTTTATATTTATTTTTATGTTTAATTATTAAATTCGATTAACCTTAATAGTGTGCATCAACCTAAAAATTATTGTCACACGATTAAAAAATAACTATCATGTGTTAGTAAAAAAAATTCTTCCATAAGAATATTTTAATAGATCATATTTTTGTCAATTTTATATTTTTACTAAACATATATTTACTTATAAAAAATCGGGAAATTATCAGCTATGTTCATTTATAAGTAGCTCATTACAAAAATTGGCCAATTGATAAAATATTACTAATATTAGCCAAATTAGCCAATTAGCTATTTGTAGCAAAAAATATAAAAATTTTGCTTTGTTTTGAGTGAGTGTTATTAGAATATATTGGGCACAACTTAAGGAGCTTGAATCTCAGTTTTGGGATGATTTGGTGAAGTTTTGAGATGGTTTGAATTGAAAATTCGAAGTAAAAACTGAACATGTAAAAAATGATATGTGTATCACACTGTGTATCATTTGTGTATCACATATGTATTATATTTGTATCAATTGTGTATCACATGTATATCCGTGTATACATGTGTGTGAGATACATGCGTCTTGTATCTAGTGTTGCTAATCACGCTTAAAAATATGGAAGGTGATTTTTGCATGTGATTCTTTGAGAGAAAGAACCCTATTATTTGGTTTTTCAATTTTTGTTGGCTAGTTTTGGTAAGTCTATAATTAATGGCTAGACGTTGGTAAGTTGAGATTTATTTGGGATCCCTTAAAAAATTTAATAAGGTAAGATTGAAATAATATTCACATAACAAAAGAATCCGAAAAATCCGATCCAATCCAAACCGATATAGTTGGTTCGGTTTGACTTTGATAAAAATCGAACCAACCCGATTCATATACACTCCTGTCTAAAACCAATTAGGATCTGTCAAAATTGAACCAACCCGATTCATATACACTCCTGTCTAAAACCAATTAGGATCGACAGATGGAAAAAAAGAGTGTTCTATTGAAATCCAGACACCTTTTTCTATCATTTCGCTTAGATGGCTGGAGAGATGTTAAAGTCAGAGCGTGATGGCAAGAATTGATTGCCCTATTGCAGTCAAAATTATAGGTCAAAACCTTCTAAATGAAGGTGGAGAAAGCAGATGTAGCCATTTATTTGTGTGTGCTGAGTTAGGTAGACTTGTCTAGTTTACCAAAGTAAATACATACTAATACTTGTACAACTTTCAGATTCAGATAATGGAATGAATATAAGAAATAACCACTGATCACTTTACATCCTCAGCCTAAAAAACAAATCCCCTCAAGTGCTCTACCCGCGGCTTTAGGATTAATATTTTCAGGTTTTGTTGGTGGCCACTAAAATTTATTTAATTTCTAGCAGTCTAAATATGAAAATTATAGTGGCCAATGAATTATTGGAGTTCTGCAATTTGATAAGTGCAATAAAAACAAGCCTCATCGTCTCTTAATTATTATTTAACAATCCACTGAAGAGCAATTCCTTTTTATATTACATAAAAAACTAGTCAATGGGTTTATTGCATTAGTTTAGGATAATTTAAAGATGTTCCAAGAAGATTCTAAGTGAAACTGCATAAAATTATATTCCTACATAAATCTTATCTAGCATATGCTCAGAATCTATTGACGTGCAAATAGTTCTACTATATATTTTAGGCTTAGTTAATTACAAGTACTATTATATTGGAAGTAAAATCCCCAAAAAAAAAAATTTATGATTTCCTGGAAAAGAAAAAAAATCTCAAGATATCCCAAATGCCTTTTTTTAGTTAAATTTATCCGACCAAGTTTTCATCTTCCGTAATGGTAAATGGTTTGACATAAATCCATGCCTTATATATTAATAATATTAACAAAAAAGTATAAACCTAACCTTCAATTTTAACGATGGTTTAACTAGTCAAGCAAAGAGCTAACTAGTGGGGGTGGGTTAGTTATTAGTAGGATAAGTAATTGCCCATACACCTAAGGCTACGACAGGAGGACGACTACTATTTACGATTGGTCTATTAAAGTAAATGAGTGATGATTCTGCCCTTACATCACAAAAAGCGGAGACAAAATCTAAAGATCAACACAAAAATGTCATGTTTCTATAATCACCCTCCCAAAACCTATACTAGCTAGGCTACATTAAGGGCGTATTTGGTATGAAAGGAAAATATTTTTTAATTTTTTCTTGTTTGGTTGGTTTAAATTTTTTGGAAATCATATTTTTTCATGAAAATATTTTCTAGGCAAACATTTTCTGTCGTACCAAACACAGAGGACGACCCACGTGGAGAGCAGAGGGGTCACCGCCCCCCGGTAACTTCAGAAGAAGTTATCGATATATGTGTATATACCTTCAAAATATGATATATACTTCTCTCGAACCCCTCAGACACAAAAGCACTTTGGGGGCACTAGTAGGAGCTGCTGATTTCATGCCAAATACATGAGTTCGAATCTCTACAACTACACAACTGCTTCCCATGTTTTTTATTTTTCAGTTGGACAATTTTGATATGATAGCCCAATGGCCCATATTTTAGTCGGAAAATATGGTCAGCCCAAAGGCCCAATTTTTTAGCTACTACCAGTTGCCCATTCCGTTTTTCTTTTACTTAGTTAATGTATTTGCTTTAGTTTTTTCCAACGGACACACCCCTTTTACTTATAGTTAAATCCCTAAAATCAAAAGATTCTTCTTCCCCAATTTTCAAAACCCATAGGCAACCACCAGTGATTATCCGTCTAAAGCCATCGGATATGTAACGACCAGACATGTCGTTTTGAGCTCTACCACGTCGTTCGGCGGTTTGAGGCCATAAGCAGCTTCTCTTCAGGTATTATGACTTGTACGAGTAGTCGAAATTGAATTTCGGGAAGTTCAGAGTTGATTTGGAAAGAAAATTATCATTTCAGAAGCTTTAAGTTGGAGGAATTGACTAAAGTGTGATTTTTGAGTAAACAACCTTGGAATTGGGATTTGAAGGTTCCAACAGGTTCGTATGATGATTTTGGATTTGGGCGTATGTCTGGATCGGGTTTTGGATGAACCGGGAGCATTTCGGCGCCTATTGTGGAAGTTGGCATTTTGGAGGAATTTTATAAATTTGGTTGAGGTGTATTTCGATGTTATCGATGTCCGTTTGAGATTCCGAGTCTGTGAATAGATCCTTACGATGATTCTGTTGGGAGAGCGTCCGGAAGTAGATTCGGAGGTCCGTAGGTCATTTTGGGGTCATTTGGCGAAAATTAGAAATTTGAAGGTTTTTGAGAAGTTTGACCGGAAGTGAACTTTTTGATATCGAGGCCGGATTTCGAATCCAAAAGTTGGAATAGGTCCGTAATGTCGAGTGTGACTTGTGTGCAAAATTTGAGGTCAATCGGACGTGATTTGATAGGTTTCGGCATCAAAGGTAGAAGCTTGAAGTTCTAAAGTTCATTAAGCTTTAATTGAGGTGTGATTCATTATTTCGATATTGTTTGATGTGATTTGAGGCCTCGAGCAGGTCCGTGTTATGTTATGGGATTGTTTTTTATGATTGGACGGGGTCCCGGGGGCATTGGGTGTGTTTCGAGTTGGTTTCAGACCAAATTAGAGTTGTTTTGGACTACTGTTGATGTTGTCTGGTTTCCTTCTTCGCGAACGCGAAGGAAGTCTAACGTTCGCGAAGAGGAATTTGTGGGGCTATTCGATTTGGACTTCGCGAACGTGAGTGATCACGCTCAACTATGTCTTGTAGAAGACTCAGCGGGCGTTGCAAATATAATCCTGGGGTATTATGCCCAGAGTCGATCCCACAGGGAATTGACGTATCAAGCACGCTGTTAAAATACTACGCAGCTGTCGCCTGATGTTATTTAAATTACTAATACTAAAGATTAAAACTAAAGTTGAACTACGCTAATTTATAAACAATTGTAATAAAAATCTAAGGTTATGGTTTCCCCCGCTGGTGA
>ML303746.1:1881-20006 GCA_005239505.1 Nicotiana paniculata
CAATTCTCATTGACTATTTAAGATATGCAAATTTTCTATTTCTTTGTATATTTATATCTATGTGATTGTGTACTAATCTTTCAATTGTATGTAATAAATGAGGACATATCAAAATTTTGTGTATTTTTTAGTGAGAAAATTTTAACAATTTATTAATTATTATAACTTATGATTATCATAAAATAAATCATATTTATCATAAAAGTTATCTTATCTAAGCACAATTGTATTTAAAATAAAATGAGAAATAGAATATTTTATTTTTGGATCGATTTGGAATCTAAATTTTTGAAGAAATTACGCCGTTATAAGTGTAAACAGACCTAAGGTTATATAAGTCATTTTAATAGAAAAAGAGCTTATCAACACTTTTTTATCAAATGTTGCAACACCTTATTATCAAATTCAGCACTTGTATCCAAACACGTAATTACTTATTTAATAAATCAGTTTCAGCACTAAAAAGTGCTTTTGTAACGACCCGACCGCTCGTTCCGAGAGTTTTAACCCTGTTTCCCCCGCTTCTGCTTCATTATATATGGTTCATCTCTATTATGTTGTGTTAGGTTGGTTGGCTCGGTTTCAGAGCAATTTTGGAGAGAAATGAGACATTTAGTGTCTTAAGTTGGTTATTTAGTTGGAAATGTCAACCGGAAGTTGACCTATGGGTAAATGATCTCGGGATTGGATTTTAATGGTTCGAATAGCTACGTTATATGATTTTGGACTTAGGAGTGGGTTCGGAATGTTATTCATAGGTCCGTGGTAGAATTAGGCTTGAATTGGCGAAATTGGATTTTTGGCGATTTCCGGTCGGCAATGAAAAATTAGCTATCATGGTCGAAATGAAATTTCGGAAGTTGGAATAGGTTTGTAGTGTCGTTTGTGATGTGTGTGCAAAATTTGAGGTCAATCGGACATGGTTTGGTTGGTTTCGGCATTGTTGGTGAATTTCAGAAGTTTAGCAATCCTTAGGCTTGAATTCGGGGTAAATTTGGTATTTTGATGTTGTTTTGGGTGATTCGAAGGCTCGACTAAGTTTGTGTTATGTTATGGGATGTGTTGGTATGTTTTGGTTGAAGTCTCGAGGGCCTCAGGTGAGTTTCGGGTGGTTTCGGACCATTTCTAGTTGCTGGTTTTTGGCTTCAGGGGTGTACAGTGCGATAGCATAGATCTGGACGCGTTAGCATAGAGGTAATTTGAAAAAATTTAGCTGTGCTATGAGATTGCATAAGTCTTCCCGGCGATCGCATTGAGTAAAATCTCTGCCGCACTGATCCGACTTTAGAAGCTTATAACTCACAATCTATAAGGAATTTGAAGATAATCCAAAAATGAAAGTTGTAGCCCTTGATGTCTAGTTTTCATACAGTTAAGACAATTGTAATTTGGAATTTTTACAAAATTTTATGACCATTATACTAGAGGTTGTCCGAAAGAGTTGGAGAAGGCTGTTGGAAAAATTTGTTCTACGCGATCGCGTGGGAATGGCCGCGATCGCATAGGGCAAAAGAAGGGATGGAAAATTTTATGCTTCGCTATCGCATTAGTTTGTCCGCGATAGCATAGGGTAAATGCCTGGGCAGATTATAAAGTACACTATTTCGAGAGTTTCAGCCATTTTTGCATTTTTTGAGCTATGGAGCTCGGATTGAGTTAATTTTTGAAGGGTTTTTCAGAGAAGTGATTGGGGTAAGTGTTCTTCACTTAATTTTGGTTATATTTCATGATTGTGTCTTGATTTTTGTCATCTAAATTGGGAATTTGAGTGAAAATTTGGAAAAATAATGGAGGAAAATTGGAGAGTGTATTTTAGGGAATTGAATGGTCACTCCATGTCGGATTTTGATGAATTTGATATGGGTAGACTCGTGAGGGAATAAGGATTATAGTTTTGTGATTTTTGTCGGATCAAGACCATGGCCCAGGTCCCGGGTTTGGCCAATCTCGGGATTTATGGTCTAATTTGATAATTTTGATGTGGGCTTCGTTCCTTTAGCATATAGTAATGATAATATATTGATTTTGGATAGATTCGGGGCGATTCGCAGCCGAGTCGAGCGACAAGGGTATTGCGGAGTAGAGTTTTATCCAGTTTGAAGTAAGTAATGATTGTAAATCTTGTCCAGAGGGTATGAAACTCCGGATTTCACATCGTTTCACTATTTTGAAGTGGCGTGATCACGCCCAACTATGCCTTATAAAAAGGACTAAGCGGTCGTTGCAAATATAATCCAGTTTACAAGTCCGGAGTCAAATCCCACAGCGAACTAAGGCTTAGTTATTGTTGTTCACTATCACCAAGAATACAAGCTTGAATTCCTAACTTATAGATATTAAGATTCTTGTGTTTAACCACCTAACTAACAAATTAAAATAGTAAATTAACACTAAAAATACTACGGGTTGGAGAAAAGATTAAGGAGGTCTAGAGTTATGATTTCCCCAATTTTCGGAATCCTTCCCGCTACGCCTTCTATAATTTCGCCTAAGTATTCTATACCGATCATGAGCGATCTGCATGTTGTAATTCTCTCCCGAGTAACTACCATAATTTACTAGACATATTTTCCTGAATTACACTAGCTGGCATTAATTACAGCTCGCTTAGATCGCACTCAAGGTTCCGTTATCTCTAATCTTACCTTTAACCCTTTGTTATTGATCCCTCATATACGTCGGGAGTGATGTTGTTCAACAACGACCTAAATATGCACTCTATCCCGAGTAATACATACTACAAAAGGTTCCATCAAAACCCTAGATAACAAATTAGCTATTCATAATAGTATGTAAAACTACAATACTAAAAGTCATAACCAACAATGAAAAATAGGAAGAGGAAGGAAAAAACTCGTAGAAGAATTCCCCGCCTTGCTCCTGTTGTATCTCTGCCTCCTTAGGTCGAATCTGTGTCAATAGTTATTCCAACCTCCTCAAAATACCAGTTTTCCATATATATATATATATATATATATATACCAAGTAGGGTCGGGCCCCAAATAATTATACCTTCTCCTACGTGAATAAGGACAGTTTTTTGGCAGCCCGACCGCGGTCGCGGTCCGGGCGCTGTATTTTCCCAGTGCACTGCCTCACTCCTACAAGGCATAAAACATACAATTAGTGTAAAACACTAGCAATTAAAGCTCAAACTCAATTAAAGTGCAGTAAATTAGAGTGTAATAAGTGATTAAAATACGCAGTTATAGCCTATCATCAACACCCCACACTTAAATCATTGCTCGTCCTCGAGTAATCAAACTACACCTTATATAGACACGATCTTTTTGAATAATTCTCCTAACTCATCATACCAAGAATATTTTAAATAGACTAAGCACAAGGGTGTAACACCTTCACCTCAAGATTTGAATCACAAGTACCACGCATTATTCACAACTCACCCACTTACTCTAACATAGAGGTCACTGACATTATCTTTCCTTCATGAATCAAGTACCCTCACACAATAAAAGAGAGTAGTTCCACACAATAAAATTTAAGAACACTTAGGAACTTAAGATGGAAAGAATTCACTCACTCTCATAAATAATATTCATATGCCACAAAAGATGCAACATAGCCTTGCCCGTAGTGTACAACTCTACTAATCGAGCTCATTCAGTCTAGGATCAAGTAGGACTTTATTTGGTTGTTATGTAGGCTACGGGACTGGTAGGATACGTTTAGATATAAGAGTGACTACACCTCCCTAAGCACTTTAATACATATACTTTAATATTCAAACCCCATACTTATGTCAAACTAAACTCCGCCTTCACATCAATGTATATTACCCATACTTCTTTAAGCACAATTACATCAAGAGTCGCCACTTATCAAAGAATTTTTATTTTTATTTTTTCACAGCAATACAACTTTTTTTTTCTTTTCTTCAAATTCAAGTGGATCTTTATTTTTTAAAACAGTGCATTTTTCTCCTTATTTCATTAGTTCCACTCAAAACCCAAACCAACCACCCCACACTTTAACTTTTACACAGTTCATAACACTTCAAGTGCTCATGAGAGGTTAGAAGGTTCAATAGATGGTTAATTCAAACAAATGGGTAAGTCTTGTAATGTGATTTCCAAAGAAACAGGATTACAGGCTCAAAGGGGTTAACTACGATACATAATAATTAGGCAGGTAAAATATACATATCTGGCTCAACATGTAACGACCCGACCGGTCGTTTTGAGCTCTAGCACGTCGTTCACCAGTCTGGGGGCATGAGCAACTCTGTTTCAGGTATTATGACTTGTATGCATGGTCGGAACTGAATTTTGGGAAGTTTAGAGTTGATTTGGAAAGAAAATTCTCATTTCAGAAGCTTTAAGTTGGAGAAATGGACTAAGATTAGAATATTGAGTAAATGACCTCCGAATCAGGATTTGAAGGTTCCTACAGGTTCGTATGATGATTTTAGACTTGGGCGTATGTTCGGATCGGGTTTTGGATTACCTAAGAGCGTTTCAGCGTATATTGTGGAAGTCAGCATTTTTGAAGGAATTTCCTAAGTTTGGCTTGAAGCACATTTCAGTGATGTTGATGTTTGTTTGGGATTCCAAGTCTAGGAATAGCTTCGTATGGTGATTCTATAGTTGGTAGTGCGATCCGAAGTGAATTCGGATGTCCGGAGGTCATTTTGAAGTCATTTGGCTAAAGATAAAAATTTGAAGGTTTTGAAGAAATCCGACCGGAAGTGGAAATTTTGATATCGGGGTCGGAATGCAATTCCGGAAGTTGGAGCATGTCCATAATGTCAAATATGACTTGTGTGCAAAATTTGGGGTCAATCGGACGTGATTTGATAGGTTTCGGCATCGGATGTAGAGGTTGGAAATTTCTAAGTTCGTAAAGTTTGAGTTTGAGTGCGATTCATGATTTCAGCGTTGTTTGATGTGATTTGGGGCCTCGATCAAGCCCACATTATGTTTTGGAATAGGGTGGTATAATTGGACGGGATCCCGGGGGCCTCGGGTGGATTCCGGGTGATTAACGGATCAATAATTGAAGTTAGAAGAAGGCTGAAATTGATGTCATCTGGTGTGACCGCACCTGCGAGGCTTGGGCCGCAGGTGAGGTTGTGGCACCGCAGGTGCAAAGAAGTGGTGGTTTGTCTGGGAGCGCAGGTGCGATGATATTTCCACACCTGCGAAGTCGCAGATGCGGGCATTGGGGCGCAGGTGCGAAGTTGGCTTGAGCTGAGGAAAGCCGGAGGTGCAGAGGTTTGGTTGCACCTGCGGAATCGCAGGTGCGAGAGTTGGATCACAGGTTGCGAAAAATTGCTTGGGCAGAATGTTTTAAAACCGAGATTGTTGGTCATTTCCTTCTATTTTTCTTTTGGTTTGGACGATTTGGAGGAGCTTCAAGAGAGGGTTTTCGTCAAGGATCACAAGGTAAGTAATTCCTTCATGTTTCTAAGTTAAATACAAGGTTATTGCATGGAATTATACATGAAAATTGTGGAAAAATTTGGAAAATATTGAAGAAAACCTAGAAATTTGTATTTGGATTTTAACCACGAATTTGAGCATGGAATTTAGAGTAAATTGTATATTTGAGTTAATAAGACTATGGGTAGAATACGTCTTCGAGGGCGTTTTGGTCAATTAACCGAGCGGAGTTAGGAAAGTATATAATTTGAATTTGTTGTGAGTATTAGAATGAATTTTCATTGCTTTGCGCGTTATGTGGTCATTTTGGGCGTTGTGCATCCATGGGAGTCGTCGGAAGGGCTTGGAAGCCGGTTATGGGAATTCGGAGCGAGGTAAGTCTCCTTTCTAACTTTGTGAGGGGGAATTGTCCCCCTAGGTGAACTAATTTAGTATGTGCTATTATCTTTGGGGGCTACGTACACACGAGTTGTTGGGAGTCCGTGCGTAGCTACTATTATGCCATGTCCGGGTAGTCTAGGACCCACTAGCATGCCTCATGTGTTGTATCTGTGATCCTGCCTTATTTGACTGGTAATATAATTGAAACCGTAATTTATTATCTAAAGAAGACTAGAGTTCATTTTCTTAATCAGCTGGAAAGAGAATTATTTTCCTCCGTGGATAATTGTATACTTGATAAGGTGATATTATTGAATATTATTAAACTTGGCAAATGAATTTCGAGAAAGGATTTAAACACTATTTTGTGGTTTTTAAAAGAGAAATCTGTCATTTACTTGAGTATTTGTTTTCCCGACGTATTCGGGGTGGACTGTTGATTGTGCATGACTGCTTATGACCGCTTCGCAATTTACATTCCGCAAGCGGAGTCTTATTTCCCCCACTCTCACGGGAGCGGGCCGTACGCCACAGCGGATTTAAAATGCACTTATGGTTCAGGCCGTTCGACCTTAGGCAGTGCATAGACATGATTATTTTATTGAAACGTGCACTTATGGTACGGGTCGTTCGACCCTCGGCAGTGCACAGAGATGATTATTATGATGGCTCAAGCCGGTTGTCTTTATCCCGTATGCGCATACTAAGTTGTTAAATATTTCTTTCATGGATTTTGAAGTGATAAGATTTTTGGGGAAAAATAAAGAAGTAATTGTTTATTTAAGATATTTGGGGGAAAATGAGAAAGTGGTAACTGTTTGTTTACTTCCAGTATTTACTTGGATTTCAGTGTCTTATATATTTACTGTTTTACTACCTTTACATGCCTACTGTGTTCATCATATGCTGTTAAATAAATTGTTGGACCCTAGTGAGTGTCTAATTCGACCTCTCGTCACTACCTCTCTGAGGTTAGGCGGGCGACTTACTGAGTACACGTTGTTTTTGTACTCATGCTACACTTGTTGTACATTTACATTGCATATGTACTTTCATAGTGACATGGCTGGTTTGGAGACTTAGGCGAGCTGCACCATCCGGAGGCAGTCCGCAGCTGGCAGAGTCTCCCTCGTACTGTATTTATTTTCATTTTAAATTCCTTGTCCAATTTGTATTTCAGACAAGTTTTGTGATGATTGTATAAATTCTTAGAAATTGTTCATGTACTTGTGACTAAGGGTCTACATAGGTCGGGTTGGTTCGGATTTTCTAATTACCAAACTAAACCAATTGTATCGGGTTATTAAAATTAAATACCAAACCAAACCAATAAAATCCGGGTTTACTAAGCTCGATTTTTCTCGGGTTTTTCGGGTTTTCGGATTTTTTTCGGGATTTTTTCATAAAGTCTTCATAGCAAAAATATAAAATTTGTGCTCCGCATATTTCTTTAATCTTAGTAAGACAGAACTATATAAGATGTCTTCAATAAAATGACATAAATATGAGATGAGTCATGGCATTGTACTAAAATATTCAATAATAAAGATAATAAAATCGCATAAAATAAATATTATTAATAAACCATAATGTAAACAAACATAATTTAAAATTATGACTAATAAGTACAGAGGCGGATCCAAAATTTAAACCTTATGGGTTCAATTTAAAACTTTTAGCATTGAACCCATTATAATTTGAAACTTATGGGTTCATCTCTACTATTTTTATAAGTTTAATGAATTTTTACATATAAATTCTTACTCCGCGTCAAAAGTTATGGGTTCAATTGAACTCGCGGAGTATATGTTAGATCCGCCCCTGAATAAGCACTATATTTACATGACTAACCACAAAAAGAAAAATAAGTTATACATTTTATCTAAACAATGGGAAACTAAAAAATAGATATCCAACATTATTTTCATTCATAGTACAATCGAATTGAATGTCTTTAATTAGCATTACTATTGATTTGATTTTTGTTAAGATCAATTTGAGTTACTAACATTTATGTACTATAAAACTTATTGGAGCATCCATAAATTATAAGCCCAAGCTTGAAATAATACGTTAAAAGATAAAACTATGAAAAAGTTTAAGAAATATTTATAAACTACACATTATCATTAATATTTTTATGCATTAAATATATTTAAAACTTCTATACATATAATGTCGGGTTAGTTTAGTTCGGTTTGATTTTTTTTAGTTAAAACCAAACCAAACGAAATATGGTCGGGTTTTTTTTCTCAACACCAAACCAAATCAAACCGAACCATAATCGGGTTTTTTTTCTCGTTTTGACTCGAATTATCGGGTTGGTGCGGTTTGTCGGTTTCATTTGTACACCCCTACTTGTGACACCGGGTTCTGGGGTGTGTTTGGGATATAATTTCTAAAATGGAATATTTAAACCATTATATTTACTTAACGAACTTTTATTTAGCTACTATGTAATAAAGTGAAAGGTAATATTTTTCATAAATGTTAAAATAGGAATTTATTTCAGCTAATTAATGAGTGGCTTGCCTGATGGTGGTGTCCGGCGCCATCACGACCTTAGTAGATTTTGGGTCATGACACAACAAGAAACGCCTATATCACTTCCAAAACTGAACAAAACTACTATTTCGCTTTGCAAACGCACGGGGCAAGTTCTAGGCATCAAAATGCAATGCACAGAATAACACTCAAACCTCACACACACACATGGCACATAACTCACTCAGGATTGGATTCATCAAGACACTCTAGTCAAAGGAGTTAAGCAAAGTTATGCTTATACAATTTAAGGTACTTATACAAGAGTCAAAAAATGAGCCTAAGCGTCACAACCAAAGAACTCACTATTCTCCAGGCATAACAAAGTCAAGAGATATTGCTTCAATTCAAAACACAACACAATGACTCTTATTCCTAAAAAAACTAACTACACCCGATTCAAACAAAATCCTTAGAAAAGAACTGTGGTACAAAGAAAAACCAAGGGGGAATTACTACACTACCTACCAAGAATTTTGTTTTTTTTAGACTTAAATCCCTCAAGAAAATTGTCTAATAGATTCATCGTCGGGAAAAGTCCAATATTTTCTATTTTTGTAAAAAAAAAAAAAATTATTCCATTAAACTAACACAATTAAAATAGCATAGAAAGTCACCCAGACAATCTCCCCACCCCACACTTAAAAAGTGTGCATTGTCCCCAATGCACACTCATACATACAAGAGGGTAAAAGAAACTCACTGGTAGATCAAAGGCCGAAGCACTAGCATCTCATGGGGTACTCAGACTTCTCCTAGGCCTAATCCTTCGTGCGGGTACCTCACACTTAGTTCCAACTATCTGGTTTGTTGTTGCATCCTTCTAATGGCTTTGCGTTCCATGCTCCTATAAAATCAAAAAAATTGACACTAAAAAAATAATACAATTAGAAAAAGAAAAAAAAAAAAAAAAAAACAGTAAAGTTGGGTTGCCTTCCAACAAGTGCTTGGTTTAATGTCGTGGCACGACGCAAATCACTTTATGCCTCCACTTTGAACTTATGAATTGGACCCCAAGTTTTGATTTTTCTCTATGATCATGCTCTTGGGGCGATACAAATTGTTGCGAACCAAAAATTAAATGATGCTTTATGAACTTTTTGTCTTTCAACTGAGGAATGTCACTTTGCCTAGACGACCTTGACAATTTCAGAATATAGGGCTCATCTACCTTTTCCTTTGACTCTTGCATTGGCTCATATGACTCATTTTCCATTTCACAAGCTGAACATATTGTATAGAAGTGTTTGGAATGAGGTTCAACACGCTCAAATACATTAACTTCAAGATTTATAACCTCCTCAACACCAATCACACTAGAGTCAACTAAATTTGTATCTTCAACGTCCCTGGTTGACTCTAGTGTTACTTCTTCAACATTGGCATTCTCAACTTTTAGTTGGATAGATTATTGGTGTTCTACTATGACCTCCTCCTCTAGCATTTCCTCGTATTTTTTTAAATCTTCAATTATAATGGCAATTTTTGCAGCCAATCCATGCTCTTCTTGGCTATATCCACAATGTAAGTTTGTTGCACTTTACAAGGTTCAATTAGTTTGTTAGATTGAGCCTCTCAGTTGTGAATAGTTGCCTCTTGCCTTTCTATCTGCAGCTGTATTTTATCATATTGTTCCATAAGGCACTTTAGCATATCCTCGATCTCTTTCAGGTCCTCATACCTGGGTTCTTTGTTCCTATTAACTTCACTAGAAAAAGAAGAACCATCAAAGTAAGGGGTTGGGGGGAGATAAGAAATATAAGCACAACCATGAAAGTGACCATCTTGACCACCACACATATCACACACATTTCACACATAAGATTGAGTTGGTGCACATAACTCGCTCTCGGAAATATTTTGATAATTATGCCCTGGGTGGTTTCCTCCACAGTACGCATAACGAGGATCAAAAATAGAATTACCATCATCAAAACTCTCATAATTCCAAGATGTCATGTCCCTCAGATCAAAAATAAATAAATAATCAAATGCATGAAAAAAAAATTAAAAGTTCAAACTTGCAACCTAGAAATATGTACACCTACAACTACATCGTTAGTTTCCCCCGCAACGGCGCCAAAATTTGATCACGCCCAACTATGCCTTATAAAAAGGACTAAGCGATCGTTGAAAATATAATCTGGTTTACAAGTCCAAAGTCGAATCCCACGGCGAACTAAGTCTTAGCTACAGTTGTTTACTATCACCAAGAATACAAGCTTGAATTCCTAACTTATAGATATTAAGATTCTTGTGTTTAACTAACTAACTAACTAATTAAAATAGTAAATTAACACTAAAAATACTACGGGTTGAAGAAAAGATTAAGGAGGTCTACAGTTATGATTTCCCCAATTATCGGAATCCTTCCCGCTACGTCTTCTATAATTTCGCCTAAGTATTCTTTACCGATCATGAGCGCTCTGCGTGTTGTAATTCTCTCCCGAGTAACTACCATAATTTACTAGACATATTCTCCCGAATTACGCTAGCTGGCATTAAGTACGGCTCACTTAGTTGCACCCAAGGTTCCATTATCCCTAATCCCACATTTAAACCCTTTGTTATTGATCCCTCATATACATCGGGAGTGATGTTGTTCAACAACGACCTAAATATGCACTCTCTCCCGAGTAATACATACTAAATATGCACAGCTAATTGAGGGCCCTTCAATTAACTACACCAAGCATGTAGTTGAACAAATAGAGATAAAACTTTGGCTCAATTATATAAAAACTTAACAAAAATTTATCCTACAAAAGGTTACCTCAAAACCCTAGATAAAAAATTAGCTATTCATAATAGTATGTAAAACTACAATACTAAAATTCATAACCAACAATGAAAAATAGGAAGAGGAAGGAAAAAACTCGTAGAAGAATTCCCCGCCTTGCTCTTATTGTGTATGTGCCTCCTTAGGTCGAATCTGTGTCAAAAGTCTGTCCAACCTCCTCAAAATACCGTGTTTCCATGTATATATACCAAGTAGGGTCGGGCCCAAACAATTATATCTTCTCATATGCGAAAAAGGACAGTTTTTTGGCAGCCTGACCGCGGTCGCGGTCGCGGTCCCAACCGCGGTCCGGGCGCTGGTATTTTCCCAGTGCACTGCCTCAGTCTGCGTCCAAGTCCGTGGTCGCGATTTTGACCATTTTTTCACCCTTTTCCGTTTGGAATTTAAAAAAATGTAAAACATCAAAGTTGTATGACTTTGAGTTAAATTTCCAACCATATATTATATAGCCAAAATGGAGTTCGGAGAAAATATTTATGTCAATTTTACTAAACAGTACACAATATACCTACTCGAGTCTTCGTTTGTTCTTAACTATTAAATTTGACCCCGAACACGATCCCGACTTAATTCATTGGGATTTTACTCTGATTTCAAATCTCCAAATCACTTGAATTCATTTCATAACATCTACATAGATCGGAATCACTCCTACAAGGCATAAAACATACAGTTAGTGCAAAACACTAGCGATTAAAGCTCAAACTCAATTAAAGTGCAGTAAATTAGAGTGTAATAAGCGACTAAAATACGCAATTATAGCCTATAATCATGGCTCACATGCTAGATGACGAGCGTGTGGCGTGTACCATTGGGGATTGTGACTTGGTCCGTCCCGTAGCAACTATTAAGTTGCGTATTTGACTGGAAACTATATGATATTTCGTGTTTTTAGAAAATACTACTATGTTTTGGGATGAATGTCGTATTTGTTGCTCGTGCCAAGTTGTTTGGACCCTTAAGTACTTTACTACTATTTCCTCACTGTTTTGATTTAAAATCTGTACTGAGTCATGCTATGTTTTACTGATTTCATAACCCAGTCTTATTTACTCCGTTTTGATGCATAAAATGGTATTTTGGGCTGAGCACCCTTTTTTATTGATATCCCGAGTAACTTGAGAAGTTTCTAACTGAGTGACGCCGAGGGCCTGTGCTGTGAGGATATCATGGGATCGGGTTGCGCGCTGAATCATGTTGTACTGATTTATGATATATGAGAGGCTTAGGGCCTCATTGATTACGCCACGAGATGGCTTGTTATAGCACTTGGGTTGTAGGAGCCCCTCCAGAGTCTCTACACCCCCAGTTAGCGCGGGTACCCTTAGTGAGTGATGTGATGTTGCCCGAGAGGCTATTCTTGATTCATGTTGTGCCCGCGGGGCTGATTACGAGTGATTGTGAGGTTGCCCGAGGGGCTGATTCTGAGTGATGTTATGCCTGAGGGGCAATTTATGATACATGTTTTGCCCCAGGGGCTATTTATGATTTTCATCACTTTTACTCAAACTTCATTGAAACACTTTTGAAACTGTTGGAAAAATATCTTCAAATGATTTTTACTGAAAATCTGGTTTTATGAAAGATGATTTGACTTATACATTGTTTTGAAGGTAAGTTGTACTTAATGTGATTTCATGACATGAATTTATGTGTTTCTTACTGCTTAGTACTTATTTACATTTATTACTTACTGAGTTGGCGTACTCACATTATTCCATGCACCTTGTGTGCAGATCCAAGGATTTCTGGACGTGATAGCAAGCACTGATTGTTTCATCCATCGTAGATACCCGGAGTCGGCAAGGTAGCTGCATGGCGATCGCAACCTTTCTCCTCTCCCTCTTATTTTCCTTAGACTATATTAGTGTTTTCTAGACTGTAATAGTCTTAGTTGTTTTTGGATGATCCTTGGTAGACGCTCGTGACTTGTGACACCCCAATGTCGTGCTTTTGTTTGTTTTCCGCACTTGTCATTTAAATTGATGTTATGAAGTTTTTATTAATTAATGGTTTTAAAACACCTTTATTATGAAGTGTCGAATTATTCTGAAAATGTGTCGGCTGACCTAGTTCCATTATAGGCGCCATCACGACCGGGTGGTTTTGGGGTCGTGACAAGTTGGTATCAGAGCCTAGGTTACATAGGTCTCATGAGTCATGAGCAGGTTTAGTAGAGTCTTGAGGATCGGTACGGAGACGTCTGTACTTATCTTCGAGAGATTGTGGAACCCTTAGGAAAAATCTCACATTCTTGAATTCTTGTCGTGCGAATCCATTTATTTAGCCTAAAGCGTAACTCTTTGAATTACTTTTCTTTTATCTGAATGTGCACATGAGAGCTCAATATCAGTTGTGCATCGACGACTTGTGTTTTCCACGTTTGAGGTGTGAGATGTGAGATGTGATTTTAGCATGTTGATAATGGGCCAGTCTGGAGGACTTGAGGTCGGGTTTTGTCAGTGGCTTGAGTGCTGAGATTTTGATTGTGTGAGCACGTGCATTTGGGACTTATATGTTCGTTTGTATCCTTATTGGTGGGATTTTGTGACTGGATGACTATGTGGTGAGTGTGATTTGATGGTGGGATGTGTTCATATTGTTTGATTATGACAAAAGGAATTGGTTGGAGATGTAGCAAGAACTATTGAATGTTTAACTTCTGTCTTGAGCTGGCATATGGCCTCGAGTTCTGAGCGTACTGAAGGACCTCTCAGGTGTTTTAGTTGTGGAGCGAAGTGGATCTTCCCGCTGTGTTATGAGTTCTTGGTGATGTCTTTTGAGCTGACCAATGCCCCAACATCGTACATGTATCTGATTAGCAGTGTATTCCAGCTGTATTTGTACTCCTTCCTTATTGTATTCATTGATGGTATCCTAGCGTACTCATGTAGCCAGGAGGAGCATACTCAGCATTTAAGGGTGGTATTATAGAGATTGAAGGAGGATAAGCTTTATGAAAAGTTCTCCAAGTGTGAATTTTGGCTTAGTTCAATAGCATTCTTGGGGGAACGTGGTGTCCAGTGAGGGTGCACAGGTGGTCAGACGAGTGTGGGGTAATCTCCCGCGGGGTGTTCTGAGGTTGTGTGATCCTTATGTGGTTTTGTAGCAAATCCTCTTGTACCAGTAAATGATATATGTTGCAATTTGAGTTTAGATCTCTTGTGGAAGTTGGAACGGCTATTTCAATGGTGAATGCGAGATTTGCAAATGATTTGAGATATTAGATGGTTTGTGTTATATGAGCTTATGAAGGAATTAGTTGAATCTCATTGTGGTATTGTGGCGGTGATAGTGTATGGGCATCGAGAGTTATTGTTTGTCTTGATCTATGGCTTTGAGCCAAGTAGGGGAGTCTGCTAATGATAAGTTAGTTGCAAGATTAGGTGTTGTGTTGGGTTCAGTTCGAGGTATTCTAGTGAATCAGTTATGACATACAGAGGTGGAGTTTGAGAATGACTCGAGTAATGGAAATTTTTTGGTGCAAGTTGTATTATACTCTATGGGAGAATGGGTTCTATTGAACGTTTGAGTTGTATTTGTAAAGGGTGTAGTGTGTGCGGAGTAGGAATTTTCCTGGTTGCTTAGGGGTGTGGATTACTCCCTTGGGTGTTGGTGTGGTAATGGGGTACATGCCGTTCGACCTATTTGATCAGTTTAATTGAGAACTGCGTAGAGTGGGGGACTCTCGAGAATGGTTCCGATGGATTCAAGAATCTTCAAGATGTGTATTTGGCTGGAAACTGAGATTTTCATTGGAAGGCATCAAGAATTATGATATTTCTGTATCATTGTAGATTTTACATTCTGGTATCATGAAAGTGAAGAATAGATCAAATTCATCGAAAGTCCCTTTAGATTAAGTATTTGAGATATGGTACTTTGGGGTACTTAAGAGATATTCAGCGGTATACGAGTCTTAGGGAGAGGTGGTTCTGTGTTAGGGTCTCGCGTGGTGATTTCTGGTTGAGGATTTTAGTATTATGGAAATGAGAAGAATCAATTAGAAGGTAATTCAGAAGGAACTCAGAGAAATAGGATAGCTTGGTAGTAGATTAGATCGGCATGGTAATGAGTAAGATCGATTATTTGGGTGCTTATGATGTGGTAAGGTTCTACATGTGATTCGTGGCAATGCTCTTGGGTTTTGACGGACTGCGTAGCTTAGTTGAGTTAGAGGAATTCAGTCCTGACGGGTTAGTTCAGTACAATGGGTTCAAAGGGTTCTTGATGGTCTCTACCATAGTTGAGATGTATACTTCCTACTGGTGCGTGGGGCATGTGGCATATTGTAATTTTCTCCAGAATAAAATCAAATGGAATTAGCTAATTGAGTGTGTAGTTGCTTGTGACTTAGCATGTATTTTGAGATTTGTCGTATCTTTCATAAGGCGGCGTAATGTGTGTGATGTGAGGTGTAGTATTGAGATTTGCAGGTGCAAGGTCACAATGTGGTTTTGAAAAGAAGGTTCTGAATTTTTAGGCGGCATGGAAGATCTCAGGTGACCAGATAGATGATATTACTTCTAGATATGGTTTGATTAAGGTTTAAATTTCAGAAGAGGCATTATGTCTTGATTTATGGATACTTCATTGATTTGGTGATACTCTCCTCATAGGTCGGATGCAGACATTCAGATTTTTGCCTTGTAACACATACGGATTATAGGGGTATCCCTCGTGGTATGATCGTGTATTGGAGAAGTATTAGACATTCAGGCGGCGGAGTTGAGATCAAATATGGTGATTCATGTGCTCTATGGATTTGGGGAATTGGAACTCTAATGAGTAGAGGATTTCATAGTTGTGGGCTGTGGAGACATAGCCAAGGTTAGTCAGCGGTTAGTGTGTATTGTGATTCAGTCATTGTGGACCTTCAGAAGGTTAATTATCTATTGTGGATGACCGGATCGATTTGGGGTTCATTAGTAGGACCAATTGGGACAGGTGTTTTGCACCGAGTTAGATTGGTTGGCTCCATAGTGCTATTGTTCAGGGACGTGCCATTCAGTTGTTGTTGGGCATAATTGTGTTATGGGATGAGTTATGAGTTACTCTTCCATGCTACAAGGAGTTATGATTCGTTGGTTTTAGGCACTCATGGTGCGGTTCTATTGTGGTCTTATAGTGGAATTCGAATGAGATGAATAATTGTGTATTGCTTGATTGAGGCGTATTGGCTATGTTCCTTCGGGTTTCGTGTGGCATCATACCGTCTATTTCTCCGTGGGTATGGTAATGCACTTTGAGTACTGGATATCAATTTTCGCATGGTGATTGATTATGAGCATTGCGACTTGAAGTATTTCATGAGGAACAGTGTTTGGATGGGGTCGCGCATTGCAGCAGAGTCATGTTGGGATATGATCATTTGTGTTAGATTTCGTGTGTTATGGTTCTACGCTGCGAGGTGGGTTGTTAGTATCATGTTGTGGCAGTATTTGTTGATCTTGCGGGACGGTTATCTCGCCTGAGTAATTTCTATGTTTGAATACACTTGGCTTGTTGCATATAGGTGCGCGGATTGCATGAGTTGTGGCTTTAAAATTGTATTGATGGGGTATGTCAATAGAGTGGTTGTGATGGATGAAATGAGGTCATCAGACCTAGAATGAGTGTTGTCGGATCTGATTGCAGTATATTTGGGTGGATATTGAAGTTTTGTTATAGTTCCTATCGAATAAAGAGAGTTCCACCACTTGTTGATGCGACGAATGGTTATGGGTTACTGCGTGTTTCTTTCATCATTTGCAGTATATGAAAGTGTTTGAACGGGGTATGTGTTTGATAATAGGTTTATTACCGGAATTGGGTTGCTCTGAGCAGCCACTGTGATCATAAATTATCTCCACAAGTGTTCGAGTAATGTGGGATATCATCTGATTTCATCTTAGGTTATGGGTAAGGTTTGATACAGCTTGTCCGGATTTATACAGTTTATAGATATGGGATTTTGATCTTATAAATTAGTTTAGAAGTGAAAATTTGGTTATAGGTTCACGGGTTAGGTTGGATTGCGAAATTTCAGCTATGTTGTGCTATTGGACCTATATGAGATATGGTGACGTGCGGTCACCCCGGATATGTGCATGGTAGGATTACACGACAATTTTGATGATTTTTGGAACAACGCTGGGAACATTCGAGGACGAACGTATGTTTAAGTGGGGGGAGAATGTAACGATCCGACCGGTCGTTCTGAGAGTTATAGCCCTGTTTCCCCGGTTTTTGCTTCATTATATGTGGTTCAGCTCTATTATGTTGTGTTAGGTTGGTTGGCTCGGGTTCAGAGCGATTTTGGAGAGAAATGAGACATTTAGTCTCTTAAGTTGGTTATTTAGTTGGAAAAGTCAACCGGAAATTGACTTATGGATAAATGATCTCGAAATTGGATTTTTATGGTTCGGATAGCTACTTTAGAGGATTTTGGACTTAGGAGTGGATTCAGAATGTTATTCGGAAGTCTGTGGTAGAATTAGGCCTGAATTGGCGAAACTGGATTTTTGGCGATTTCCGGCAGGCAGTGGAAAATTAGCTATCGGGGTTGGAATGGAATTCCGGAAGTTGGAATAGGTTCGTAGTGTCATTTGTGATGTGTGTGTGCAAAATTTCAGGACGTGATTTGGTTGGTTTCGGCATCGTTGGCGAATTTCGGAAGTTTAGAAATCCTTAGGCTTGAATTTAGGACAAATTTGGTATTTTGATGTTGTTTTAGGTGATTCGAAGGCTCGACTAAGTTTTTGTGATGTTATGGAATGTGTTGGTATGTATTGGTTGAGGTATCGAGGGCCTCAGGTGAGTTTCGGGTGGTTTCAGACCATTTTTAGGCCATTTCTAGTTGTTGATTTTTGGCTTCAGGGGTGTACATTGCGATAGCATAAATCCGGTCGCGCTAGCGTAGAGGAAATTTGGAAAAATTTAGTTGTGTTATGCGATTTGTCACACCTCCCTTTTCACCGGTAAGGGTAATAAGAGAGTTTTTCCACTTTAAGTGACAT
>ML303748.1:0-34934 GCA_005239505.1 Nicotiana paniculata
CATCATGAATATTTGTGGGTGTGTGGATTTTTGGGTTGATAGAGTTTTAGGTTTAGGTGGTTTTTTGGATTCTGGGGTGATTTCACTATCTTTCCAACTTGGAGTGAAGTTTTCTGGTAATTTTGGCCATTCTTGGGGTTTGTAGCTGACAAGAAATTCATATTTACCTGGACGGCTCAATGAACCAATTGAAGGGTCTTTATTTTCATATCTAGCTCGAAATTGCTTTTCAGTAGCTTTCCTCTTTTTCTTGGATTTTTGTTTGGGCTTGTTGAGGCCAAATCTTTCCCAGTGACGCTGGTGGTGTTCATCATATTCTCCAATTGGATCTTCCAAACAATCTTGGCAATCGCAATCGAGATCCCAAGGGCAGTGTCCCGTAAAGGGGCATTTGTACCACCAAACTCTTTTGCCTTCTTTGTCGAAATGTTGACACCAGTCATGTTCTTCCATGATGGTTTGTATATTCCAGAAAAGTTCTCTTTCAGGGTCAGGGTCGGGATATTTGTCTTTGGGTTGGATCATTTGGCAAGAAAAGATGGTTTTATATAGAGTAGGAGACATATTCATTTTTGCTAGGGAAGAGGATGATGGAAACGACTCTGACATATTTAGTAAACTGTTCCTCCCTCCGAAAAGATGGGCTGGCTCTGATACCACAGTAAGATGAACAGAGCAAGAGACTCCAAGTAAGCAAACTAAATCATAGTCAACGATCCTAAGAAAATAACATGAGAAAACGACAATATTTTTCAGATACCTTGGTGACACTGGGCCTCAAATATCGAGCCCGGAACCCATATGTGAATATTTAATAATTAAATCTTGTATAATTATGAAAATAAATTATTTAATTTTATTATAATAAAAAATAAGTGAGTCAGAAACAAAAATATATAATAATAAAACTAACATATAAATTAGTAAAACTAATATATGCAATATTAAACAAACATATAAATAATAAAATAAAACAGACATGTTGAGTGATAAATCGAGAAATTTTTTTGCATCATGAACACAACAATTCAGGATATCTTGGTGCTACTGGGCCTCAAATATCGAGCCCGAAACCCATATGTGAATATTTAATAATTAAATCTTGTATAATTATGAAAATTAATTATTTAATTTACAAACAAACATATAAAATAATAAAACTAACATGTAAAATAATAAACTAACATATTAAAGTAAAATAATATAATTAACATTGTTTAATTTACAGTAGACGACATGGAAGTTCCACCTTTGCATCCTGGAGCTACTGTCATTACAGGGCGATCATAGGTAGTCCCACATATGGGAGGGACAGTTACTGTCCCAGACTTTCCACGCCAGGAGAGTAGACGATATGTGGGGATTTCTTAAGGACCGCGCTCTCCATCCCCGTATAGTCAGATGCATCCAGGATACAGGCTTTTATAGGATTGTGGAGATCGGGCAGCTGCAGCTCGATTGGTCGTTAATCACGGCCCTAATAGAGTAGTGGCGACCGTAGACGCACACATTTCATTTTCCCTTGGCGAGGCCACCATCACGTTGTAGGACGTGGAGGTCATGTATGGGCTGCCCGTTGATGGACACTCTGTTGCTCTGCCGCATGCCATGGGAGAGTATACAGGTTTGCAGTACCTGGACATGCTGCATCAGCTCACCGGTTTCCAACCACCGGAGGAGACTGCACTGGTTGGGGTCACTCATCTGCAGTTGACGACTGTCCTACAGCATTTGGAGGCATTGCACCCCGACATCAGTGACGAAACACCGGAGCTTCATATTCACCATTACACGAGGTTGCTGCTACTCCTTATGTTTGGAGGGGTTTTGTTTCCAAACACTTCGGGTAACCTAGTCAGCTTGATATTTCTTCATCATCTTGAGCGGCTAGATGATTTTCCCCAGTACAGTTGGGTTGCTGTTGTTCTCGGCTACTTGTATAGGCAGATGTGTCGGGCGAGCATGGGCACCCAGTGTGACGTTGCTGGATTTTTTCCGCTGCTACAGGTGAAAAAATATTCGAATACTCTATTCATTATAACATACCTAGTAAAATATACCTTAAATTTTACGTCCACTTTATTATGTTAGGTTTGGGCCTGGGAGCGGTCCCTACAGTTGAATCCACCTCTACCACCATTAGCTCCGGGTGCACCACCTCCGTTTCTCCCTCTAGCTAGGAGGTGGGTTTATAGGCGGGGATATGGATGAGAGTACGAGGCTCGACATAATCTCCCCTTGTGCAAGGGTTTGTTGGATTTGATGGAGGGCACACAGGTAAATATGTACCTAAGTTTACTTGGCCTGACTTCATATGTGTTGCGTATACTCACGTTTTCTATTGTCACGACCTGATTTCGAGGTCGTGATGGCGCCTGTCGTAGAACCAAGCAAGCCGCCCATTTTATCTAAGCTAAATTCAATTTCTAGTAAAAATATAATTTTAAATGAAATTATTGATAATACTAATAATCTAAAGTTTTGAAACAAAATTTAAAATCTTCAACCCCAGATTCGGTGTCACTCAGTCATGAGCTACTATAACATAAAGCAAGGAAAAGGAGAAATGGACAACATAGTCTCAAAATAAAGAACAACATGTAGAATAAGAAAGAGAAGACGAGGTCGCGATCGCCAGCTGCTACCTCGACAACTCCAATGTAACTCTTACAGCTTCTCAGTATCCACTACCGGGTCCCGGTGTACCTGGATCTGCACACAAGGTGTAGGGGGTAACGTGAGTACATCAACTCCGAAGTAACGAACCCAAACTATAGGCTGAGAGGTAGTGACGGACTAAACCTCAGAATTTACAACAGACAGTATACAGAAATTAGACATGCTAATAGTTTATCAGAATGAGTAAATATGTCAAGTATGCCAGTATACTCCACATGACATCATAAAAATATATGTATGAAACCAGTGTTGATATGAACATAGTGCTCACAACCCTCACATAGCAGTCCACTCAGTACCATATATGGCTCTCAGGCCCAGGGAAGGTCCATCCCGGAAGGTACATAATCATCGGTGACCGTAGTCACTCCGTACTGAGGAAAAAGGCCAATCCATCCCCACGGAGAAAGTCCATCTCTGGAATACAACACTCAGACAAGATTCATATCCAGGGACGATCCATCCCTCACATAACATCCACTTCAGACACGATCCATGCCCAGGGAAAATACATCCCTCAACATCAATGCGCTCACTAGGGGTGTAAAGACTCCGGAGGGGCCCTAGTGGCCCAAGCGCTATATCAAGCCAACGAATGCATGATTTAGTATCGCTGCAGTGTGTAGTTTGATCTCATAACTGTCTCAATAACAGGCTCTCAGCCTCACTCAGTCAGTACTCTCCAGTCTCACTCATATGGATCATAGATGCCTCCATCAGCCCGAAACAATAACAAGTATGCATATAATTAACAATACTGAGAATGAGGTATGAAGTGATATGCTATAACAGGACTGAGTATATGAAATCAAATAATCACAAAATGAGACAGTAATATACGACCACTCGGGTCTCAGCATTTTCAGCGTGAAGCCTAGCATTTATACTTAACATGATTCCTAATAGGTTCACAATTACCACATAAACAGAAGCACATATATCATCAGGGAATAATCACTAAGCGTAAGGCAGGCCACAAATACTCGGTGCACGCCCGTACGCCCGTCACTTGGCATGCGTGTCACCTCGATTATAGTCATAAATCATTTAGCTCGGGGTTTCGAACCCTCAGAACCAAGTTTGGAAATGTTACTTACCTCAAAACCGGCTAAAATACTATTCCGTAATGCCTTTGCCTCTAAATTCAGCCTCCGAGTTCTCCAAATCTACCAGAATTCAGATGTATATCATTATAATATGCCAAGGAACGAACCCTAATCAAAATTTATCAAAAATACTCAAAAATCCCGAAATTGGTCAAACCCGACCCCCGGTCCCACGTCTCGGAACTTGATGAAATTTATACCACAAAAATCCTTATCCTCCCACGAGTCTATACATACCAAGAACACTGAAATCGGAGTCCAGATGACCCCTCAAATTCCCATTTTAAGGTCTCTAAACCACAAGCGCTAATTACCTATTTTAGCACTATTTTGCCCCAAATTTCCACCAATAATCCGACCTTTAATCACATATAAAGGAGTTTTAAGTCCAAAATCCTTACCTTAATGAAGAACTATCGATTTCCCTCTTCAAAAACCCTTCAAAAGCTTCAAACCCGAATAAGAATGGTGAAAGAATGACTAAAATTTGCTAAGGGTTCTTTTTATATGTTCTGCCCAGCGATGACTGCACCTGCGGTCCCAACTGCGCACCTGCGAGAATTCACTTAAAGGGATATTTTCGAATGTGCGACAAATCCTCTGCACCTGCGACTCGGCAGGTGCGGTCCAAGTCTCGCACCTGTGACCTTTGCTGACCCAGCCAACTTCAGCATCTGCGGAGCCTTGTCCGTTTTTGCGGGCTCGCACCTGCGGTCCCCCATCCGCAAGTGCGAAACACCAGAAAGTTTCACACCAGCAACTCCAAAATGCCAAAAATCATGTCGTTACCCATCCGAACTTAACCCGAGGACCTCGGGACCCCATCCAATATTACAAAAAAGTCTTAAATGATCACCCAGACTTAGTCAAACTCTCGGAACTCCCCAAAATAACATCGAAACACCAAATCAACCCATGATTCAAGCCTAAAGATATTCAAACTTCTGAAATTCACCAACGATGCTGAAATTAACCAAACCTCGTCCAAATGATATGAAAATTTGCACACATATCCAGAATGAGCTATGAACCTGCTCCAACTTCCATTCCGACCCCGATCACTTATTTTCCACTACCGACTGTAAATCGTCAAAAACTAACTTTCGCCAATTCAAGCCTAATTCTACACCGGACCTCAAAACTACATTCCGAACACACTTCTAAGTTCCAAATCACCTAACGAAGCTATCCGAGCCATAAAATCCGCATTCCGAGGTCGTTTACCTATAAGTCAACTCCTGATTGACCTTTCCAACTATTGAGCTCATTTAAGAGACTAAGTGCCTTAATTCTCACCACGACCACTCTAACCCGAGTCAACCAACCTAACACCACACAAAAGAGATGAACCACACAAGCAATGAAGCAGAAATGGGGAAAATGGGCTAAACTCTCGGAACGACCGGCCGGGTCATTACATGTTACTTAATAGTTCATTTGGAGCCCATACAGCGACGAGCTAATAACTGGCTTACCCGATTATTGCTCGGTCGGCTGACTTATATGGAGCTCTTCTTTCCCATTGATGTGCCTTGATATTGTGGAGCATCATGCCACCGAGCAGGTACTTCGCCAGTTTGGCTGCCCACAACTTGTACTACCACTGCTCGCCTGGCATATCACACATTACCAGCGGGATGATCGTTCCAGGGTGGACGAGACATATATGACATGGCTAGAGGCGTAGATAGATACTTAGGACTGGCGACTTGACCTGATTCTGCCCCTTTCACCGCGTTGTACGGATACTGAGCATGATTATATGGGTTGGTACCGCAGTGTTACCCGATTTTTCATCGGGAATCTCATTTATCGCACTGGAGGTTGGTACGTTCCATACGCCGGGAGACACGAGGCATTGGTATGTTGTGCACGCTATTGGCCTACATTTGTTCCACCAGTTAGGACTGCAGATGCAGTAGCATACCGGCGAGGGAGCGGCCACTTTGCACGAGTATGGCCGGTAGGTTACAGATCTGGCTTCCCGGACATTGCAACGAGCCCGAGATGATGAGCGCTTAGGAAACAAGCCTCATTATGTGGCGCCACAGCAGTACCATCGTGGGGCACCTGTGGCGCCGAAGCGTAGTCGACGTGGCAGGCGTGCCCCATGAGGTAGGGGTGTCCCACGAGGTCGTGGGGGAATGTGAGGAGGTGGTCCCCAGCAAGGGAGCGATGAGGCACCTGTTGAGGATGTGGGAGTTGATCAGTCGGGTGACATCCATGAGCCAGACTACCCTCACAGTAGCATGCCGTCATTCAGCCTTCAGCTTCAGATCACTCCAGGGACTTCGTAGGTGACCCCGTCAGATCCATTATTGATCACGGGCACGGGCATTACGTGAGAGGATTAGGATCAGTATTTTCCTGATCCTTCAGGCCCATCGACCGTTGCTGATGATCGACCGACACGAGATGTGGATAGTGGGCGCCGGTTGAGTTATGGCTCATCATCGAAGTTTAAATTTTTTTTTATCTCATTGATTAGCCATAAATATATTTATGTTTTTTAATTAAGGCTTCAACCTTGCCCGTCACGGAAGCCACTTTGTGCGATACTGACCTGGCTGCGACGTACAATTATATTCAGGATCCCGGCAAGACCAGGGTAAGACAATTTAAATTTTTGTAACTTAATACGTACATTACAAATATATATTTTTCATATACAGAAATATCTTATTTTTCTGTAAAATTACTGTTGGAAAGAGGGCCCCTTCTACCGAGCCTGCCAGCCTTACTGACAATCATGCTGCAGCGCATCCTCCGATAAATAGGCGACGTGATGAGGAGGACCCTGATAACATAGCTGGGCGAGATGGGATGCGACTCGGGCCAACAACTGCATTGAAGCACACATGATGTGAGACGCATTGATTTTTTTTGTATTTTATGTACATATGACATTCAGTAAATAATAACAACAATTTTTATTGTTTACATTATATGTGCACCATGTTTTTATTTCTCCGGTTCTTCGTTATTTTAATACCACAACACAAACACAAACATAGAAACTTAACATAATTCTAATTCAGTACAACTAATGAAAATACATGACACGAAAACACATAAAGATAAAATACTACACTCAACACATACATGTATTTGTTTAGTCACTACCGCCTATTATTCTCTGCTCCAACCACTTAAATTTCTCTTCCAGCCTATTTTTTTCTTATTCCACCTCTTTTAGTTTCTCCTGCAATGCCGTAATTTGTCGTTTCATTTCATACTCACGGCGTTGGTATTCACCGTTCATATTCCAAACATACTGTAAACATGATTTGTAGTATTCCTGCTTAATGAGTTCATCATACCATTCCTCAAATATACAATAATTTTCGTCATTGCCTCCAAACCTGTTTAGACACATCCAGTATCTGCGCCCAACATTACCACCAGACCAACATGACTTCATAATACAACGTTTGTCATAATTGCACCTTCGTTTGTCATTGCGTCCAGACATTTGTTAATGCAAGAAAAATAAAAATTTTATGGAAAGTTTTGCTATTTGTTTTGGTTAAACGCAGATAATAAATAAAATGCTTTAGTTATTTATAGGCAAGATAACACACATAACGTAGTATTTAACCGCGTTATGCTTCGTGTGTTAAAGATTCTTTCGGGTACAATACAACTTTTTCAAAGCAGGGGGGCAGCTTTTCAGGTCGACAAGACAACACACATAACGTAATATTTAAATGTTCTATGCTTCACGTGTTAAGAATTCTTCCGGGTACAATACAACTTTTTCAAAATATAGCTTTTGCGGGCGGGCAGCTTATCAGGTTGACAACATAATTGTTTTTTTATAAATTGGTTTATTTTAGATTGTTTATCTGTATGATTATGTTAAATAACAATAAGATTTAATATCAATGAAAACATAATTTTATTTCATACATTCTGCAAGATAAACAAGTACATACACTTATTACAACCACATTACGGAAACAAAACACTATGTGTATCATTGATAGTTGGGCACATTAGATGAACTTCCACCAGTAGATGGATTACCACCGCCACCCAAACCAGTTGAAGGACATTTACGACGGCCGTGTCCTGTTTGCGAGCATATGCCACATTAGCACGCATAAACGGTATCACCAACATCCATTTGGTTCTGTATACGCATTTCTTTTTTGCACTTGTCACTGACACAAAAACTCCTTGTTACGCACCATTTTAAATGGTTCCGGCGGCCAATAATGCTCAGCACCAACTGGCTGCAGCTGCCCATTGTAGGTGTTTAAGTATGCAACAACACTATATTCTTTATTAACGTAGTTGGTTAGCCCTAAACCTGTATGTTGAAAGAACTTGATGGCATGTGAGCACCGCATGTGGTAGATGGACCATTTCTCACAAGAGCATAACCCTCTGGATTCATTTATGGTGTGTATATTATTCTCCCGATGTTGATGGATAGTGGTGCGAACTTCAAAAATATTTCGCTCGTGGAAATAATGTAAATATGAATGTCAATGTGCTCTCCGCCTGTATTTTTCAAATCTTTTCATCGGTAGTGGTATAAATTCAACACCTCTTTCCATCAATGACGTTGAAGTTATAACCCTTTCAAAAACCCCTCCGCCATCTGCTTGAATGACATCCGCATCATGGAACTGACATGCAATCCTCGTGCAGACTTCAATAACCCGTTGAAAGACTCTGAAACATTTATAGTCAGTTCCCCATCTTCTGCCACCATCCGCATGCAAAATCCACTTTTTAGGCTTATGTCGCAGCACCCAACGATATGCTCCCTCGTCTTCCTGCCTGATAGATTCCATGCGCCTCCTGAATTTACACTCTTGGTGATATGTTGCAGCCATCCATATTAAATCATGCAAATCCTTGTTGGGATGTGCCTTTTGAAAATTGGCCTTCAGGTGTCTCACACAGTAACGGTGGTAGGCATACGGTTCTTGCCATGTAGGCAAATTCTCTACAAAACTTATAATACCACCATGCCGATCAGATATTAGACAAATACCTAAATGCTGTTTGACAACGTGTTCTTTCGAGTGGTTCAAAAATAGTGTCCACGTCTCTTGTCTTTCATTGGCACAAATAGAAAAAGCTAAAGAAAATATATTATATACTTCCATTAGCATCTACTGCAACGGCGATCAACAACTTAATATCATACTTTCCATAGACATGAGTGCCGTCTATGGATATTACTGACCGTCAATGCACAAAATCATCAATTGCTGGTTTAAATGCCCAGAACACGTATCTGAATATATATATTCTGGTATTCCCGAAATCTGCTCAAGCTACCATTCAACAACAGTCTCGGGGTTAAAGTGTTGCAATGCGACCATGTACCTGGGTAGAGACGCAAATGACTTATCCCAGTTATCATAAACAATTTCAAACGAATATTTGCGCCCGAGAAATGCCTTTATTTTGGTAATGGTACAGCCATATTCCTAGTGGACGAATGTAATATACTCTTTGATCTTGTACCTTATGGACGCTTCAATGTGTGGAATCAAGACAAGATAAATCCAGTCAACATCCAAGTTGAAGTGATTCCCATCACAATTGTAGGTGCCAATGTATTTACCCACAACCCACATATTTGTTTTCTTCTTCTTCTCACGCAGAATCCAATTTCAACCCGTAAACTATCTACGGCAAACAAACTTGTATACATCCGGATTTGACTCCCATACCGTCATCTCACGACACTCTTTTACACTGTACATTTTCACCGCCCTGCTTAGGTGCGCTTTATCAGGAAAAAGCATGCCTTTTGACAGCATCGTTGGTCTAGACTCATCCCACATTGCTGTCCGAATTTCGTCAGTATCCTTTGTGAGGACATCCACATCCGGCATACTTGGAAAATGATCAAGGTAGGGAATCTCCCTTGAATGAAACGACACATGAGACTACACTCTTGGTCTAACGGGGATGGAACATGCTCCCTCGTCAAATTAGGTCCAGCATTCTCTTCCTCCTCATCACCACCCTCATCAGGGAAAGGTGTGTCATCTTCGGACTTATCGGCATTGTTGTCATAATCACTGTTCTCTTCCTGACTCCGTGCATCTGTCAAATCCCGATTAAATATGTCGTCTTCGGACAATTGAGTCAGGACAGGACATTCAAGTTGCTCGTTTTTACTGCACAACCAACAAAATAATGAGTTACTCAAATTGATAAATACTTTAATATAGCTATATCACTTCACTTACAAATCGTAATGTGTTGACATCCCATGATGGACATCATCCTATTGGTGATGACTCCTGGATGGACCACCATGATCCAACACACCAGAACTATGCATATTCCAACTGGGCGTTGGTTCATAACTTGTAAAATTCATATATGGCCGGTAGCCCGGTACCCCCTGTGGAATATATGAGTGTTAATACAAATTCAATACAACAAAAATAAATATCGTAACACAAAGGAAAATTGAAGTTTACCACTTGTCTTGTGGATCATGTAAAGTAGGAGAGAAATTATTTCCTCGCTCCTCATTCGCCCGTGGAGATAAGTTTAGATCAGGCCAAACTCTTTCACCCAGAACCTGTTCGGCTAAAACTGCTCCAAAATAACCACCCGATGACTGAGGGATATCCCTGCTTTGCACAACCTCATTATTACGAACGTCTTTAACCTTGATGTACATTTCCAATATTTTTATCAAAAGAAATTCCCTGTATTCATTCGAAGTCCTTAAAAAATCACTCAGAGTTTCATCATCCTCGATGTTAAACTCAGCATAACAAGCAACTCCTTGCGGAGTGACAGAATAGGGATATCTTTCGGTTACTTTAAGGTTCACCGAACGTTTGCTCACACTCATTTCTTTTATATTACAACGATACCAATCTATCGTACTCAATTGTAAGTGGCAACTTAACATGACACTGTGGAGATAAACTATAGCTTATTGAGTTATTCGCCACCCACCACAACCTCACCCCCAATATAATGAAACTCTAATTCTTCGCTCTTCAGACATTATGAAAAAATGCAAAATAACTTAAAGAAGAAAAATTTAACAAGACTTGAGAACATTTCTGAATGAATTTTTACAAAATTCTTAACGTCTTTAAATAAGGCAATGCCCAATCCGGGGGGTCGAATTTTGTGAGCTATAACACCTTAAATAAGGACGCTATACCCATTTGAATTATTGTTATGTCAGTTAAGCGCAGAAGAATTATTGGTGGACCCACAAAATATGTAGAATGCCTTAATAAACGGCGCTACACCTGCCCGTCTTTTCAAATTCAGGTATAGCGTTGTTATAAAATGCGCTATATTTATAACGTCCTTTTAAATGATACTATATGTATTGTGGTCACTAACTTTTTTTCCACGCATTTCAGTCGTTTGAGTCCATAAAATCCACATTTTGGTTCCCGACTCCAAAAGAGAGCGTTGATAGTTCATTGTTTCTATGTGTTAGATTAGAGATTTCGGTATTTTTTTTTTGGTCATCGTCGTCAAATTGGATTTTACTTTATTTTTTAACAATAAATTATGTCAAGAAAAATAATTGTATTTTGCTAGTTTCAAGAATTCTTCCACTAAAATGTTACAACAAACCAGTGGGAATGAATTTCTTTCATGAAACTTGAAGTTGCGTCCCTAAGTAAGTAGAGGTGGGGTTGCATATGTAATCCACCACAAAAAAAGAGAGACACGTCAAAAGTTGTTTGTCAATTTTTAGTATATAGGCAACATTTTATGGAGAGGGAAAGAATTTAGCATAGTTAACTCAGATAGTCACATTCAATTGCTTAAATTAAAAATAATCGATAAAAATATAATATATACATAATTTATATATTATGCGTGTATAATTATATATAATAAATATATATAAAAAAAAATAATAAATATAATCCGCTATTTAGGTAAAGATCCCAAGAATTTATTAGTCCTCAATATACCCTATCCTTATGCCATAAAAAAGAAGATGAAAGCAAGCCTGGTAATACTCGAAAAAAGAGATTAGAGAAGATGAAAACTGACAAGAAAATCAATTTCTAAAACTTATGGCAATTATGTCAAAATAACTTTTACTGAAAGTTGAACTAATAAATATTCAACTACCAAATTATTTTCAATGGATTTGGTCTTTTAGCTAGAACAAAAATTTATTAATTCTGTATCATTTTGCTATCTGATTTAGAAGTTTATTAAGGAGTAAAAGGAAGTGATTAAGCTCTACTTGCCCAGAAGACAAAAAGAATTGATTGGACACCACTAGGAAGTTATTGATAACAAGTCAAGATTGTAGAAAATGCATGTTTTGGTAACAATCTAAAAATGATTTTGACACGAGTTAAAGCAAAGTACTATGTACATATTTTCATTGCTTTCGTTGTCTCGACAAAACTTATTTGTGGTTGTCCTCTCTATTAGGTGGCACAATTCAATCTGTATAAAGTTTGTCCAATTTAGCTTAATATATATATATATGTATATGTTCTTTGTCAAGCTTAAATATTTGCATGAGTTCACATTTAAAAGTGTTAGACTAGAATATGTTAATTTGTGGATGAATCAGTTTGAATATATTTTGCAATTAAAACTATCCTAGGAATGCCAAATTGATCTGTAAGACAACTTTGATTTAGTGTGTTTATGTTTGTTTTTCTAATACAACCTTGTTAGTTTTGTTGGTAATTAGATGTTAATAAATATTTAAATAAAAAGCAAAAGAACAAAATGATTTTAGGCGAGTTGAACTATTTTTAAATTCTAATTGACACAAGGCTTTTCATATAAGTAAAACTTTTGACGGACTATGTTATAATTCTTTTATAAATTCAATTTATTTTAACCTGCTCAAGTTTGATCCAACTCAGCTATAAGACATGACTAAGTTTGCATAGACAAAACTCATTCTATAATACTCCGCTCATCTTGAATCTTGATCTAATTGATTAATAAGAAAATGTTAATTTATTGAGGGGAAGGAATATATATTTGCATTGTTGTACATCCATATTTTCCATGTTTCTTTGTTCACCATATAACGTTTGAATGGATCCACTCATCCTCGAGTACTTGACAAACAATATTAAAGTTAGTGCTTGTTCTATTTGGAAAAGGTTAGTTAACCTTAAAAACGTGACATGAATAACACGACAAAATTTGCTAAAATGCAAGAGATTCAGAGGTGTAACCATGGCGGAAGTTGAGAGAGAGAGTCATTTGAAGAAGAAATGAAATCATTGTTCTATTGAAGATAATAGTCGGTATCTTTATACACCTAACTAGCCAAAGTTATGCAATTAACTAATGGACAACTCACTAATAGCTCTCACATAACAGAAAGACACGTGACTAATACATGTGCTACTTTATATCACAATATGCCCCCTCAAGCTAGAGGGTGTAGAATGTTAAGCACTCCAAGCTTGTCGAGTAGATGCACATGTTGAATAGTTCCTAAGCCTTTGGTTAGCAAATCAGCTTGCTGCTCCTTTGTATTCACATGTATTGCTTGAACTACCCCTTCTTTGATCTTGTCTCTAATAAAATGACAATTGATTTCTATGTGTTTTGTCCATTCATTTAGAATGGGATTTGCTGCCATCTGAATAGCAGACTTACTATCACTAAGGATTGTCACTGGTTATGTAATCTTCACACCCAACTTTTTAAACAAACCAAGTAACCATATGATCTCAGTAGTTGCAGCAGTCATCCTTCTCTACTCAGCGTCAGCTGAGCTCCTTAACACAGTTTGTTATTTCTTTAATTTCCAAGACATCAAGGAACTCCCAAACTTTATCCTTTTTTCCCTAATGGATGAATATTATTTTTTCATTGAATGCCTCCAAGGAACATAACCACTAACTGACCTTCTTGTGTTGGGACATGCTGCCAGTCTGAATCACATCAGCATGTTAAGTCCCTTGTGTGATCAGAAGCCATTAAGATTTTCTGTCCTTGTATACCCTTTAAGTACCTTACAACTCTAACTGCAGTATCCCAATGAGACTTTTTGGTCCTTTGCATGAACTAACTTATGGTTTTGCACAACATAATTGATGTCATGTCTTGTAATGGTGACATACAACAGCTAGGCAACTAGCCTTTAGACACCGATGTCCTGCAATAGGGAATCATCTTTGACTCCATTTGCCCGATCATATTCCACTGAAGTAAGTTTTGCATTAGCCTCCAAGGATGTGCAAGCAGGCTTAGCCCCACTTAACCCCATATCTGAGATGAGATGAAGTATATACTTCCTCTGATTCAACAAAATGCCAGCCTTGGATCTTCGTACTTCAATTCCCAGGAAGTACTTAAGTTCTCCTAAGTCCTTGAGTTTGAACTTCTGGTGTAGGATATCCTTGGCCTGTTTAATCAAGCTTGTACTGCTTTCTGTGATAAGAAGATAATCCACATAGATTAGGACAATCACTGCCTCTTTCTGGCTCCTCAGAGTGAATAAGGAATAGTCATTATTGTTGTGAACAAAACTATACTTAGAAGTGCTTCTGTTAGCTTGATGTTCCATTGTCTTGAGGCTTGTTTAAGCCCCATACAAAGACTTCATTAACTTGTAAAGGAGAAGACATAGACAATTCAGGTTCCTTGCTCATATTAGTGCTTTCTTTGACAAAAGGAAACCCAGACTCCCAGAAAACAACATCCATGCTAGTAAAAAAGTGTCTAGTTTGTAAATCCAGAAGTATATATCCATTCTGTGTTTCAGCGTATCCCATCAAAACTGTTGCTTTGGCTCTCCCAACAAATTTGTCTCCCTTGAGCAGAATGGTGCTTAACTATTGGACAACTCACTAACAATTGTCACGTAACAGAAAGACACGTGACTAATACATGTGCTATTTTATAAAATCCCATGCCTATACTTTGGAAGCTTCAATTGCCTGCCTCTTATCCTTGCCCTCTATCAATATGAGAAAGTAAATATCCAATAATAACAAATCCAGTATAATTTTACAAGTGAGATATGAGGAAGAACCTCAGTCCTACCTTGTGAAGGTATATAGACTGTTTTCGATAGACACTCGACTCAAGAAGCGGTGAAAAATAAAAAGTAAATATCCATACTAATTCTTTTTATTCAAGAAAATATTTAGTACAATTAATATTATTTGTAAAGTTTTTTATGTTCATTTTAAAAGTTTTAATATCTTAAAAATATTTATAAAATGTATCTAATTTAAATAATTTCTAGATGATATGAACTTAAGCAGATGGTTTCTAATTATAAAACAACCAAAAATGTTAACTCAATGATATTCTTTATCGCATTCAAAAGGTAAATGAAATATACAAGTAGTAGCATTTTCCAATTCACTTATCGCCATGCTGCTGTATTTTTATCAAAATACCTTTGATTCCTACTCCAAGGAGAAAATTACTTGGCAATTCCAATTGGCCACTTTAAAAGAGTTGTAGTTTCGATTTTTCAAGGTTATTTCCGATGGCATGTTTAGTTGATGCTTCCAAGAGAAACAACAAAAAGCAAACAACACAAACATGAATTGATTCTCTAATATTTACATCATACGCTTGTCATATATTAATCACCTACTGATGATTTCTCCCTCTAACATATTTTACAGTATATTACAATTAATCAGGTAAGTAAATAAATTTTATTATTATTATTTTATTCATTTAAAAATATAAACGCGGTTTATAATATTTAATATTTCAAGAAATTATAATATTATATATAAACTCAAAATAAAAATCACACTATTTTACTCTTTTCATTTCAATTTATGTAAAGTAGGTTGACTCGGGATAATTTAAGAAAGTAATTTTCTTTTTTTAAAATTTGCAATTGTTAACACGCCATTAAATTTGTGTGTCTATAATTTTTCTTATTATAATAAAAAAATAAACTATGTTTAAATATAATAAGAATATATTATCTTTTTGGGATACATAATGAGGATGGAGAAAGTAATATTTTATTGTGGAAAAAATCATTTATGTTGAAGGGAAGAGTAGTTTCATTGTCTTTTATTACACGGCTGGCAAGTGCGGCTTTTGTGCAATTTGTGGCCTATAAATATGAATGGAAGACTTTATCCCTGAATCCTTTTTTCCCCAAGTGAAAAAATTGGGGGTCCTTTATTCTTGAGAACGAAAGCTCTCTGAATAACGCCAAATCTCGTATACGATTGAAAAAGTTTCGTTTCTAGAGAGAGAGAGAGAGAGAGAGAGAGAGTGAAGGACCACGTAAACGAATACAGTCCATGTATGTAATGAAGGATTCTTGGGAGAACACGATACAACTACTACAACTCGCCTTTATACTCTTCTTCACCTGTAAATAAGTTTCTTCAGTTCAGTACTACTACTTCTTCTTTTACAGCTCTCTTAATTTTTCTCGCTTACAATGTCCGGCGACGCTTCTGCTTCTGTTTCTGTTTCTTCTTCTGGGTTTTGTTTAGAGGGGCTTGATGATGTTCAAGATTATCCATGGGTCAGTATCTCTCTCTCTCAATCCCAATTACAAGTCCATCGTTCTTGGGCTTTATTTCTTTTTGGTTGAGTCACTTAGATTCTGATACTTACTTGTTCTGGAATTTTCTGATGAATGTAGGCGAATGAAGGAGAGCCATCTATGTCGTGGGATAGGTATAGTCAGCTATACGATATTGTGCAAACGGGCAACAAAGCATACCGTGAGAACAGATGGGACGAGGTAAATTTTCATTTTCTTGATAAATATATTTTCTTTAGTCAATGTAGCTGTCCATTAAAGAATTGAGAACTGAAGATTTAGAATCAAAGAAATAAAAAAAAGAAAGAGTTGTGCAGTTTAACTGCCTTTGATTTGATCGCCTTACCGAAATATTGCAATTGGTGAATCCGAATAACATGACTTGTTTCCGGGGCGTAACTTTAAATGGAATTCATTGATCACATAAATCATTCGTCTCTACTAATCTTGCCTATGTTAGTAGTGATCTCATGAATCTTGCCTGTATCTTCTCATTGCTGGAGGAAGTTTTCTGCTTTTCGTACCATACCCCAACAACCCCCCCCCCCTCCCCCCCCAAGGGCGGTTTGATATGGAGGAACATGTTTACCCTGAAAAATGTATTCACCTTGGAAAATCATCTTACGAACCATTTCTATCATTTGGGTGGGTATAAGTTGTGGCATATGTTAATCATACAAGGTGGATGATAGGGATTAGGGCACGAGAATAGTATTTTGGTGATATTTTTAGCATATAGGTGATATTTTGGTGATATGGACTTATGGAGTATGAGTGAGTGATACTTGGAAAGGAAACTGACCTCCGTCCATGATTTTGTGAAAATATTGTTGGGTAACTGAACACTAGAAAATGGTTCATCATGGAAAATATTTTTCTCCATAGTAAAACACACCCTTGTCCTTTCATTCATCTTCTTTTTATGAGGTACGGTACCTTTCTGTATTCTGTAACTCAAGATATTTATTTTGTTAGCAATCAAAACTCTTATGTTAGGCATTTGAAAAATGCATAAGATGTAAGCCGAAGTGTTTATGAACTCTCTTTCTCACGGTTTGTGAAGAATGGACTAGCTCTTTTTTTTTGCTGTGTTTCTTGAGGAGGTGAAGTTTCTCGGGCAGTTTGATATTCTAAAGATATGGAGAAAATCTTGAGACTTAGGGATCTGAATTTAGTGCATGTGGTCCAATATCCTTCTATAACTACATGTCACAGGTAATTCAAGGTGGTTGAGGGGCTCTGGTTTGAAGTAATGTTCTTGATGTTGTTTTGACAACATACCAGTGCCTAGTCTATTGATCAACATCTTTCTTTAATGTTTACCTCAAAAACTAGCTCCTTCCCAAGAATGATTTTCAGGCTGTAATGTGTTATTTAATCATGATAAAAAGGGCTTGTGTTCTTGCATAATTGCTTTTCTTTTCATGTGTTCTTAATAAGTTTATTTCCTTGGTCAGGCTATCAATTGTTACACAAGAGCTAACAACACTAGGCCAGATGATTCTATCATTCTTAGCAACAGATGCGCTTCATACCTCAGGTAAAGTTTATTTTATGCTTGGTATTTCTGATGCATATAACTTCCATTTTGATTTGTCTCTGTTGACTTTGCCATCTGTATTCTGTGTTCTCTATTTGACTGCTTGCCAGTTCCCAAGTAGCTGAACTTAGTTTTTTTATAACTGAATTTCGTCCAGGTTTAGCCAATTTCTGAAAAGTAGAACTGCATCAGATTCAGAATACAGGCCATTGAGTGGGTTGGATCCTACAACACTTGCTGGGGTATGTCTGATTTTTGCTATAGTTTATGATTCCAACCTTCTCAGTACGAGGTTTTGCAGCAAATTTAAATTGTTTTACTTCAATGTCAGCTTGCGTTAAAGGATGCTGAGAAGGTGATGCATCTGCAGAACAATTCAGTAAACTCATATATTCTGAAGGCAAACTCACTCATTTTGGTAAGGACATTATATGTCGTGCATCATTAACTTGAAAGCACATGGTTTCATCATGGGTGGACTTTGGAACATAGCCTAATTTTCTATTTCCTTATTTTGTTGTTCCCTAAACTCTTTATACTTCGAGGTGGGGGAAATAACTAATTTGGGTTTGCCCTAGTGTGTTAGGACCACATAATATTCGTTGTTCTATCATGAGAGCGGCAGATGCTTCAATTGTTATCTCATCAAATGCTTATTTCTTTACTAGTGAACTAGTTTGTTGTAACTATTTGAATGTAGTGAAGGAGATTGCCATAATTCCAATCTCTTGTTAAATATTTGGTTGGCTGACAATATTTTTGACACTCATCTCAAATTTCTTGAATTGCCAGTTAGAAAAAAATGAGCTAGCCCAAGATGTAATCCGTTCAGGCCTTCAAGTGAATCCTGTAAGGTAAAGCAAATTATGGTAATAAGCATAACTACAGCATGCTTTCTCATGTTAGTTTCTGTTTCCCAGAAGCATTTTGATAAAGTTTGATTATGTGGTGAGTTCTTAACCACTGTTTCTTCTGCGATGTAGCAATCCCCTTCTAAATTTGGAGAAATGGATCAAAGCTACACTTGGAACGAGAATCCACGGGAGACCACAGCGCAGTGATGATTTTGACTGTACTCTGTGCTTAAAGCTATTATATGAACCTATAACAACTCCTTGCGGACATTCTTTTTGCCGTGCATGCCTCTTCCAATCAATGGACCGATGTAAGTTTTAGAGTTGCCTGCCTATCTACCTTGGCTTCTTTTATATATTGAATTACGACCATTTTCTCATCTCCTTACTCTTGTTTTACCCTTTTGATGAAATTTTTTCTAGATAACAGATGCCCATTGTGCCGAACAGTTCTTTTCATTAGTCCTAGAACATGTGCAATCAGGTTAGTTGCTTATGGTTCATCCTCCCATTGTACTTGTTTTACACTTTACTGCTGAACAACAACTTCTCTATTTTTCTTTTTCTTTTTAGGATAGTAATTGATCCTACTGGTATTTGTCATTCAGTCACATGCTTTGTTGCTTCCTCTCTTTTAATGCTATAAAAGAGATTGATTGTCTGGACCAAAAGTCTTCTTGAAAAAGGAATAAAATATCGTGTCTGTACCTTTACACTCCTTGATGACTGTTCTCACTAATATTAATGAGTTAATAGAACACATTTTGTCTCATGTGGCTAAGATTGCCTTACTTATATTTTGTCTTGTGTGGCTACTGCCTCATTCTAATTTTGAACTTTTTCAGTGTAACATTGAATAACATAATAGAAAAGAATTTTCCTGAGGAATATGCTGAAAGGAAGGCTGAGAATGACAGTCTGATAAACCTTGGTGTTGACTTGCTGCCTCTTTTTGTCATGGACGTTATTCTACCATGCGAGAAGCTTGCACTTAACATTTTTGAACCTCGTTACAGACTTATGGTGAGTGCTACTTAACTATTATGTTCTTCAGTATGAGTGTAGAATGCAGTTTGCCTCTTTCGCTTGGTTGTCACGACCTAGATGAACCATCATTATTGTATTTCTTGATCTTTTCTTCTAAAAAAAAGAATTTATTGCCTATGGCCCCAATTATTGTGTCTTAGTTTACTAGATATATAGATTGAGAAGAGAAAAAGGTTTGAAAGAAAATTTACTTTTGTGCTACTTTGACAAAATGATAAGATGAGGTAAAAAATTTGTGGATGATTGAACTTATCACCAATAGTAGAAGTTCTAATTATTAAAAAAAATTAGGATTATCCTATTTAGTTAATTCTCCCAAAAAAAGAAAAAAACAACGGTACTGCTCAATCTGTGAGGCCTGCTTACTTTTGCAAGAGATGGCCTCCTATTTTAGGCAACAGAGATGGCTTCTATTTTAGCTCTTCTTGCAGAAGTTTACAAATTGTTTTGTTGAAACAGGTTAGGAGGATAATGGAAGGAAATCGTCGAATGGGAATGGTAGTTTCCTTTGATTTCTCCTCAGTTGTTATTATTGCCTATTGGTTTTGCAGTCTTCACTTTTGGCTGAGGCTTCACCGTTAACCATGCAGGCTGTTGTTGATCCTACGACTGGTTCGATAGCTGATTATGCTTGTGAAGTGGAGATTATAGAGTAGGTGTTTTGCGAGCTGTTCAGATTTTGGGGATATCTTTTACGTTTATTCTTCTAAAGATTCCATCGTTTTATTCTTGCTTTATAGAAACTGATAACCTGCATCTCTTTGTGTAGATGTGAGCCACTTCCAGATGGGCGTTTCTATCTGGAGGTGAATATCAGCTCTTTGTCTCATCCCATTATCTGCTTTTTTTTTTTTTTTGTAACATGAGCCTTCCTGTTAGTATCACTTATTTACTACTTACGAGTTCACTAATATTTACGAGTTCATTAATATGAGGGTGCAGACTGGCTTTTAAGTGTAAAATAGTCAAGGTTCTTCACCACACAATAAAGCATGTATAATATTGCATCCATGTACAATATCCTCAGTGCACCTGATCGTTTGTGTCAAAGTGAACACTATAGCTACTTTTTGTGCCCCTAAGAAAGTGAAAATGTGCTTCTTGAACACTTTGACCAACTTTCCCTTCAGCAAATTGAGAATTCTATTTCCTTGCAAATGAACCCTAGTTTTGGTTGTTTCTCTCTTAAGGATGAAGTAAAAAAGCTGTTATTTCCATCCAGAGGTGGTGTCATGCCTAAGTGTTCCACCATAAGAAAGCCGCAATTCTGCTGAATCTTTTCTTTCTTCATACAAATCTTCAAAGTTCTCTTAACTTGTATCTGATTTATCACAAATTTATGCAGGTTGAAAGTCGACGTAGATGTCGCATCGTACGATATTGGGATCAAGACGGGTTAGTTCAATTACTAACTCTTTATTGGTAGAGATGGAAATGGGTAGTTAAGTTTAAAAGGTTGTTAAGAAGGGCACAGAAACACAGGTTCAGGTACCATTTGGTTGCCAAAGGAAAAGGAAAATGCAGAAGAGTAACTTCTGACCTTTTCTGTGCGTTTAAGTAAGCAGGAGATTTGTAGGAAAAGCAGTTCAAAAAGTTCACAAGAAAAATATTTTCTCCATAATAAGTCCTGGGGAAAGTGTAGGAACTTGAAGGAATTGGTTTCCTCTTGTTTTGAACTTTCCTTTTCCTTTCATACAAACGTTTTGAAGAAAATGATTTCCCTTTTTAATTCATTTCTCAGAAGTAAATTCTCTAACAAATAAAAAAGCCAAGATGTGAAATTTTACTAAGGAGAGGGGATATTAGAAATCTCTGGATTGGTCCTTTTATTTCTTTGCGGTGAGTCAGGAGGTCGGATCCAATATGCCATCCCAAAATATTAAGCACAGCACCAATGCTATTATCTTTCCATTGTCCTGCTATTTTATACTTCCTTAAGCTTGTTTTTTTATATTTTTCCTTGGCCATTATTATGAAGGTATCGTGTTGCTGAGGTTGAATGGATACAGGATATATGCCCAGCCGAAGGAACAAGAGAGAGGCATGAAGTAAGTTGTACTGTATTTCCTCTGAGAGAGATTTGTTGATCCATTTTATGTAAGATCCTTATTTTTGTGGCATATGAATCTTTTCATCTTTACCTGCTAAAAGAAAGTTTCTTGTTTCTCGTGTTTCTCTGGTTGAGTATTTTTTGGGTAAAATGTTGTTTGGGGATTCCTCTGAAATTCAACTAGATTACTGACAGCCTTATATTTCATATGAGAAATTCTTTTTATTCTCTCTTACTGACCATTGAATTATGATGGAAATAGCTCATTTCTGTCTCTTATATGCTTACTGATATATACTGTGTGCATTTGTGTGTATGTAATTGTATACTCTGTGCGCATTTGTGCCTTGCTTCACCAGGAACTAATTCATTGTCAACCACCTAATGCATTTCAAACTCTAGCTCGTCGCTCAAGTGTCTTAGCTTATAATGTTCAATTGTAATTTGTCAATTGCTGATAGTTACTGGAGATGGCAAATAAGGCGGCAGCATTTGCTCAACAGTGGTTGAGGAACGCACAAGAAGTGGCAGGAGGTAAAGTCATTAATAGAGTTTTCCCTTTATTGTCTCCTTTGTCGCAAATGATTGTAATTGGTCCATTTGTGGGATGAGATTTGATGTTTTTTTTTTGGTATTAGCGATTTGATGTCTTTTGATCCTTCAATACATAGCGACAACACTTTCATAGATAGATTTTGAAAGTAGAAGTACCACTTGCATAAATAGGTGTTAGATTTTTGAAGGCTGGATATACATGCTACCGCACTTCCGTAAACGCTACACCTTATTGGTGTGATATCAAGAACCTTTTGAACTATCAAAAAATAGTTTTATCAATCAAAATCGGTGAACATGACCTAGAAAACTTGTCGTCCTTGTCAATCTGGTAATATGTTGGATGGCATCAGGCAGAGAGCTGACCTTAGTGTTTCTGCTTTGTGTATGCTGACCTTAGTGTTTCTGCTTTGTGTATTTAGTAGAGCTTAAATATTCTTTTGGTTAATATCCTTTTGGTAACATCATGACCTAGACTTTGCCTGCAGATCGTAGACGTGCAGAACTCTTCAAAGCGGAAGGATTGATGCCATCGCCACAGGATCCTGAGCGTTTAAGTTTTTGGGTAACACTTGAATCCATGTTCAAGTTAAAAGCAAGTAGTAGACATGAATTAGTAATTTATATGTTGGCGTCTGAATAAATGCAGCTTACAACTCTGACCAGTCGTAGACCAACAGAGAAATTAGACCTGCTTCAGATAAGAGATACACATGAGGTATTTGTTCTTTAGCACTTAATTTAAACTATCTTTTTCTTGAACTCCTTTCTTCAAGAACAAGGTTTCACCACACAGTGGATGTTGCTGGTAGCATGCCATGAGCACTAGGCTAAAGAGCAGTTGAGCAACTCAAGCGAATTGCCTTAGTTATACTAACATATAGGACAAGAAGGATTAGAAACATACATGTATATACAGTCAAAAGCCAAGGGCGGATCCAGTCGTTCAACAATGAGTTTATCCGAACTCGTATTTTCACGTGAAAGTCCACAATTTTATCAAATATTAGATCTTAACCCATGATTTTAATAGTACAATGAGTCCAGCGCTAAGAACATTAAAGATCGAACCTATGAAATTAAAATCTTGAATCCGCCTCTATCAAAAGCCATGTTTCTATATCTTCTTTCTCGATCAGTTAACTATTTGTTGATTGTGCATAATATATTCTGCAGAGGATAAGGCGAGGACTCCTATTCATGAAAGCGGAAGAACAAGGATGCCGACTGCAATAATATTTGGTGAACATGTAATATGAAAGTAGGAGGAGAAGGCAAGGCTGCCGGCTGCAATGAATTTTTGGTCAATATGTAATTAATTCAATTATTTGTAATATATGATTGATTGTTGTGTAAAGCTCATATATTTGATTTGAAACATTTTTTGATCCACAATTCCAATAGTGATGGATCCTCCCTCAACCCAACTCTCCTCTTCCAGAGAGATGTATTGTTGACTTTCAACTATTCTTATTGTAAAGACCTGGACTGTTATTGACTTAGGTTTCCAGAGAAATTAGGCTTGCTTCAAGAGATGCGGGGAACGTTGCTTGTTGCACATCATGAGCACTAGGCTAGCAGAATTTTCACTAAAATAAAGATAAAAAATACAAAAATGCAAAGGGAATTCAACATCTAATATTTTTGTACATTAAAATTGTTTAACATAGGACAAGAGGGGTTATTAGATTGTCAAAAAAGCCATGTTTCTTTTGCCGTTTGATTCTTTCTTGATTAGTTGCTTTTATTATTTGTTGATTGTAGAGGATAAGAGGAGGACCCCTTTACATGAAAACAGAAGAACGAGGTTGCCGACTGCAATAATATTTGGTGAACATGTTATAGTTCCTTTATATGAAAGCAGAAGGACAAGGCTGCCGGCTGCAATGAATTTTTTGGTCGATATGTAATTAATTCCACTATTTATGCTATAGTCGGGAATTGAGGTGTCGCTGGTATTGTCAGCTTTTCTTCCTGGCATACAAAGGTGAATTTGAATTTAGTCCATTGAGTATTCGCAAATGGACTTATTGCTATGTTCATTCCAGCTACAATTTTTTGCGTGCAAGAAAGCTATTACCTTTCAAGGCTCTTACTTAGTTTGTTTAGATCAATAATCGTTTAAGAATATCAGTTGATTAGAGAATTAGGGACAATAAGAGAGACCCTAATCCCAACTTACTTAACTCGCATTACTACAACGACGACGATCCAGTTAAATCCCACAAATAGGGTCTGGAGAGGATAGTGTGTACGCAAAGTTTACCTCTATCCCGAAAGATACAGAGGTTGTTTCCGATGGACCGTCGACTCAGGAAGACGAAAACGAGGATAAATTAAAATTCCTCAAAGTTGGGTATTTGGTGCCACAACCAAAAGATGATTATCTGATTCTGCTGTTGATGGTAGTCCATTCCCCTTGAAAGGTCAACGAATTAACAATTATTTCTTTAAGCATTATATTCCCAGCTGGATACGCGCTATTGGACTTTTGTGTTTGTTGTTAGTTAATCAAATCATTTCTTAAAATTTGAAAACAGTTTGTGGGGACTTAACAGAAAAAGCTTTCAAATACTAATTCTTCCCAGAAAAAGTCTACATTTTCAAACAACTATACAAGAAGGCACGTTCTATACATAACATGTTAACAACTAATGTTCTTTCTCTTTTAGCCATTTCAATATTCTTCTTGACCTTTTACAAACATAAACGTGCTGCTCTTACACTATTTGCTATCCTTATGTCTATTCAAAAATTCTACTAGTAATTCTAACATCAATAATCTTGCTCTCATACAACAAAAGATGAGAGAAAGAGAACACCATTTTGTCATTTTTGCTTTTCTTGTACTTTTTTTTGCAAATGTAGCCACTTCAACTTCTAAAGGAAAATTTACGCCGGCTGATACTTATCTGATCAACTGTGGATCCCCTGATACTACATTGCTTGATGATGGAAGGACTTTTAAGTCTGATCCTCAATCTGCTTCTTACTTGTCTACTGATCAGACTATTTTAGCTTCTGTCAAGTCTTTACAAGAAAAGGTCTCTTCTTTTTCTTCTGAATCTTTGTTGTATCAAACAGCAAGAATATTTGAAAGTGAATCTTTGTATAGATTTCTTGTTTTTCAACCGGGCAGGCATTGGGTGCGTTTGTATTTTTATCCTCTTTCACATCCAAACTACAATCTAACAAGTGCTATGTTCAGTATTTCTTCTGATAGTGTTGTTTTACTGCATGATTTCTCAGTGAAGGATACTAGTAAACCTGTATTCAAAGAATACCTTATTAATATTACTTCATCTCAATTTACCCTCAAATTTTCACCTCAGAAGAAATCTTTTGCTTTTATCAATGCTATTGAGTTTGTCTCAGCACCAGATGATCTCATTCCTGATTCAGCTGCTGCAGTTTCCCCTGTTGGTGATTTCAATGGCTTGTCTCAGTTCGCGTTTGAAGTAAGTTATCGGCTAAATATTGGAGGATCAATTGTTACACCAAAAAATGATACATTGTGGAGGACATGGTTGCCTGATAACCAGTATATGGTATTTCCACAAGGAGCTCAGAATGTGTCGGTTCCTCCTGAGACGATCAAATATCCGGATGGAGGTGCAACGCCTTTGATTGCCCCGCGTTGGGTTTATGCAACGGCTGACAGGATGGCTGATGCTGGTGTTGCAAACTCTAATTTTAAGCTGACGTGGGAGATGAATGTTGATCCGAGTTTTTCTTACTTGATCAGAATGCATTTCTGTGATATTGTGAGCCAAGGCCTAAATGAGTTGTACTTCAATGTCTATATTAATGAGATAACGGGGGTCTCTAATCTTGACCTCTCAACACTCACTTCAGATTTGGCCACCCCTTATTACAAAGACTTTGTGCTCAATGCCACAGCCATAACCAACGGCTCGATCATCGTGCAGGTGGGGCCCGCGGCTGATGTTCTGTCTAGCCTCCCAAATGCCATCCTCAATGGGTTAGAGGTCATGAAGATAAGCAACATGGCGGGAAGTTTGGATGGGCTGTTCTCATCTGGTGGACCGAATGCAGGCCTAGTGCCAAAATCTCGCGGTATGAGAATTGCTGCTGCTTTTGGATTGGCAATGGGGGTTACAGCAATAGTACTGCTTGTAATGGGCATTGTGAGGTGGCGAAGGAAACCAAAAAATGGTTGGGAGAGGCAGAAGACATTCTCCTCTTGGCTTCCTCTCAATGCCAGTTACTGTAGTTTCATGTCAAGCAAGAGCAAGACTAGTTGTTCAACAATCATATCCTCTGGCCTCAACTTTGGCCGGCTTTTCACTTTCAATGAAATCAAGACTGCAACAAAAAACTTTGATGAAAAGGCAGTCATTGGTGTTGGAGGCTTCGGAAAAGTCTACCTTGGTGAATTGGAAGATGGAATAAAACTCGCCATAAAACGAGGAAATCCATCGTCCTCACAAGGTATAAACGAATTCAGAACTGAAATTGAGTTGCTATCCAAGCTTAGGCATAGACATCTTGTTTCACTCATTGGGTATTGCGACGAACAATCAGAAATGATTCTTGTCTATGAGTACATGTCTAATGGTCCTCTTCGCGACCACATTTATGGTTCCACTTTGCCAACTCTATCGTGGAGACAAAGGCTCGAAATTTGCATAGGAGCTGCTCGAGGACTTCACTACCTTCACACTGGATCAACTCAAGGAATAATACACCGCGATATAAAAACCACAAACATCCTCCTGGATGAGAACTTTGTCGCAAAGATGGCTGACTTTGGCTTGTCAAAAACCGGTCCTTCACTGGAGCAAACACATGTTAGCACAGCAGTGAAGGGAAGTTTCGGTTACCTTGATCCTGAATACTTCAGAAGACAACAACTAACAGAAAAATCAGATGTATACTCATTTGGGGTAGTCCTATTTGAGGTATTATGTGCAAGGCCTGCACTTGATCCAGCATTGCCAAGAGAACAAGTAAATTTAGCAGAGTGGGCAATGCAGCAGCACAGAAAGGGTTCTCTGGAGAAGATCATGGACCCTAATCTTGCAGGAACCATCAGGCCCGAGGCGTTAAGGAAATACGTGGAAGCTGCAGAGAAATGCTTGGCAGAATATGGGGTTGATAGGCCTACAATGGGAGATGTTTTATGGAACTTAGAGTATGCTTTGCAACTTGAAGGAGCATCCCCACAAAGTGATCTTCCAGTGGAAAATGAGAACGAAAATTCAAAGCCAAGTTCTTCAGAACAACCTGGGACGAATCCGAAGGCCAATAAACAAGATCAGCTAATTAACATCAATGATGATTCTGGAGTGGTGGTTGGTTCTCCTATGTTCTTAGAAGATTTTCAAGGAAGATAACTGATATTACGCCAACTCCTTTTTTTTTTTTTTCATTTGATTTTCTTCTTTCATGTTTTTACTTTACTTCTCAAGCAATCTTGGGTTATCTGTGATTGATTTCTTGTTTAGTTCATGATAACTGGAGACATGCCAAAGTTTGTCTGTGTAAGAGGATCTAATTGAGTTTCACTTTTAAGTACTTGTAGCTATATTTACAGATTTATCTTCACTCAGGTGTTATTTTCATTACTTTTTGTTGTTTTCCAATAGAATTGAGAAACCTATGAACTGTTAGATGGCAAATTATTGTGTTGAAGTTCCTCAATCTCCTTAGGGAACTTCATTCTGATATCATTATTCAAATTTGACAGGAAATATGAGTTAATTTCATACTTCAGCCAATATGGGAAGCAGCATCTATAGATAATGGTTATACAACACTTATTATGAACTACTTACATTGTTCTACACTTTTTACATTCATAAATTGGTTGTATGAGTTGTGAGTTGAAGTTTAATTTCTGTCAGTCTGGTGCATAAAATTTACGCAGAACTAATTAACTAATGGATAAAATTTTACTGGAATGTGTAGAAGTATATTTATAGAACTTTTTGTAGTATTTAAGATACTGTGGTAATACATTTCACATAATTAAAAAGCAGATAGAAGTACTAGGGCAGATTAAAAAGAAAAGTATGGCAAGAATTTGAGTGGAAGAAGTATATTGTATAATCTTAACTGAGAGAAAAAAACCATAACAAGTGAATGTCAAGAACACTATAATCAGTAGGAAAGAAAGCCGAGAGCTCCTCCATTGTAGAGAGTATGAATCAGGTAAAGCTTACTTCTGGTAAAAAACCGACCCATATAAACATAAACACAAAATATAATTGTAAAAAACAACACTAGAAAACCATTCACATTGATATGTACAACAAGGTTTCCAATCATTGTGGTGCCTCCAGCTGCATAATGAAAACAGCACAGAAATCCAAGAAGAGGAACTGCGGACCGCTAATTCTTTGGAGATCAAGCAGGTATTTGTCGTCTGGAGTTTTGTAGAGCTGCAACAGTATTTACCCAAATCCACATTAGGGAGATTCAAATAGAAAAAAAACTAAAAAAGCTCCTACTAGTAGAATCACTGGTATTCCTTATTTGAATGGATTTTTCTTTTTTCCCTTTTTTTGGTGAACATGATCAGCGATCGATGTAACTGAATACTAGATGCTAGGTCATAGACAATAGATTAGAATTGACAATCTTAAACAAAAACTGCTGTCCAAGTTTATGCATCAGGTATCAAATTTATGAAAAAACCACTATGTTTAGAGCTAAAGATTATGAAACAAAGAGATGATTATACCTGCATTTCAAACTTCACAGCTGTTTGTGGCTGTAATTGTGTACTTAAGGCAGTCGCATTGCTAACAAAATGATCGTCATTCATATGATTGCTGGCCATGCTATGAAAATCAAGATCGTGACACCATAAACACTTCATATTATAGTGCCCAATTTTTTTCCATCTAACATTTAGTTCTTGCAGAGTCCCAAGAACCTGATTCATGATCTCCCGTGGATTTGCTGGAGACTGACAAAGTAATAAACAATGAAATTGAGGAAATTCATACAATCTTTCCACTACATATACTGCAAGACAACTAACCTGAAGTCCAACTAGCCACTTTTTCTCTTTGGAAAATGGGTGTCTCAAATTCGCTTCTTGAGAAATTCCATTCCCAGTGGACAGCTGTAGATCAAGATTTGGAAATAATCCTGGGGAATAACCATCCTAAAGAAACACAAGAAAATAAATATCAAGGTCAACCTAACTAGTGTGGAATACTTGAGGCTATAGTAAATAGTTAAGTGACATTTGAAGAAGAATAGCTCTAAACTTAGGGAATAGACAGGGATTTTACGAGAGTAATATTGTGTAAAGCCAGAACTGAACTACCAGTATTCTCAAACTTGTAACAAGAGTGACAATGTGAACCATAGTAGTGGATCTTTAAATTAGTCATATGCAAAAGAATATGACTCTTGACATGCTTTGCACCTTCATATTCTAGAAAGCCAACGGATTCAATCAAGCAAAATATCAGGGGAACTGCTACCTCTTCCCCCAACTCCAAACACAAAAGAGGTTAGAAAATGCGCTAGTTCTGAGTTGTAACACTGCTTTTAGACTCTGATATGATCAGCAACAAATTCAGAGATAATACAGAAAGCGCTAGGTGAATCAGAATTAGGATATAGTTGGAGAACTGCAGAACTTAGTAGCATCTCTTCATCCTGATTTGTGCAAAAAGAGAGCAGCACGTCCATAGTCAGAGTATCTCCATGTGATGGGATTTTCACAAATCATAATTTTCCTATAAAGTGACACAGTAACAGTAGGCAGAATAGTTCATGACGATCACACAACAGCACAATGGTTCTGCAGTTCACACTCTTTTTGACAGAAAGGGTAATAAATACCAGCCCAAAAAATTTATCAGATGAAAAATAATGACTTTAAAATAAGAGAGAGCATACCATAGATTCCTGAAACTCAGCTGCTAGATAGCCACTGGAAGCCAAGGAACGGTTGTCGTACACCAGATAGTATGCAACAGTAGCCTGAGATAGACACATTAAAAGGTTGACTACATTTCATCCCTTTGCAATCAATTTGATTGAATGCAAGCCCAAACTTCAGTTGCATCCCCCCCCCCCCCNAAAAGCCTCAATTTCTAGGTAGATATGTAAAATTCAAGTATATCTACAATTGCTAGATATTTTTTACTCTTCCAACACCCCTTAGTAAGCATGTGCAATGGAGAATAACTACAAGAAGAAAAAAGTAGCATGCCAAGAGACAGAGTCGCAGGTAATGATGTAAGGAGCAACATACATCGTCTTGTATTCTCTTTTGCAAAGATTCAAGCAACTGGTCTCTATCAAACCCCATCCTCATTACTTGCTGGAGAATTTCCTCGTCAAGCTGCAGAGTTGAAAGCACAACAGCTTATAGTATCAGCAGGAATGGGAAAAGAGAAAGAATTGCATACCTCAAGTATTTAACAAACAAACAATAATATGCATGAGGAATGAGATATATAGGATAGATGTGATAAGCTTTTGACATATCTAGTCAAACAAAATCCTCTGAAATGGCAGCAAGATACATAAGTTTTCCCTAATGTCGTAAAAGGAAGTGAAGATTGATAACAATGTTTTGATGTCAGTTATACTTAATGATTCTTGTATGTTACCACTTGAATTAATACGGGAGTAACAAGTGGAGAAACCACAAAAACCAGCGTCAAGTATAAGTTATATATGCAGCAGCATATTAAGTTGGATTTGAGGTAGCAGCCGACAAAAAAGGGGTAAAATTAATTGGAACCCTTTCAGCAGCATACAAGATGATTTTTGTTCTTACCAAAGTAATGTCATATTTACCTTTTTGAGATGTTGCATAGCATCAGGTGGAGGGACGGCCAAATACCGTGGAAGATGAATTTTGAACCACTGGTGCTGACGAATATCAGTCATGGTTATCCGCTTCATAGGGTCAACAATTAGCATCCTTGGTATCAAATCCCTAGCTCCAGCTGATAGATGACTTGGAAGGGTGTAGAGTCCACTCTGAATGACAGTGTCAACCATGTAAAGAACCACTACTTCAACTGTAAAAGCTCGGAAAATCTAGGGAAACCAGACAGAAAAGTAGAACAATGGATGTACCTTTATTTTCTTGAAAAGGTTAGGAATATTCTCATCATCAAAAGGAAGTGTACCACAAAGAAGAGCATATAAGATAACACCACAACTCCAAACATCTACCTCGGGACCAGCATAAAGTTTCCCAGAGACAACCTGCAAATAAATGTTGTCGATATAACTTCAGCCTTCCAGCTAAAAAGGAAATGGTTATCTTAAAGATAACAAAACTGTACATGTTTCCACCTCAGGGGCTGCATAATTTGGACTTCCACAACTTGTCTTCAGAAAATGGCCATCTCGCATAATGTTGCTCAAGCCAAAATCTGCTATCTTTACATTGCGTCTTGCATCCAAAAGCAGATTTTCAGGCTTAAGGTCCCGATGAACCACCCTATTCCTATGGCAGTATTCTACACCAGCAATAATCTGTCCCCAGTGAAACAACCAACCAATTATGATTTCAGTGAAAAAAAGAAACTACATTCATATTGTAAGACCTAATCCCACAGTTAAGACTGCCATTTTGCACCGTCAAAAAGACCAAGATAAAAGATCAACTCTACCTGCTGGAAAAAATTGCGAGCTTCATCTTCCTGTAATCTGCCCTTTTCTACAATATAATCAAAGAGTTCACCAGACTTAACATACTCCATCACGACATATATATCCGACGGTGTCTCTATCACTTCGTAGAGTCGTATGACATGTGGATGCACAAATAATCTACATATTTTTATTTCTCTTCTCACTGCACAAAGATAGAAAATTTAGATGTCCCGTGAATGACCTTCTTAATATTAAATGAACTAAACCATAGGTGACTCAGTTAAACTTGTTTTGAACTTCATGAAAATATGTTCATGGTGTAAAGAAAAAAAGAACAAACAGAAACCACATCTATTGATAACATAAAGATGCCCCAGGCATGAGTTTCATACATTTTTCCTCCATGTCGGGAGTCTTCATTTTTCGACGGTTAAGGATTTTGATAGCCACTTTGTGCCCAGTCAGCAAATGCTCAGCAATTTTAACTTTACCAAAGGATCCATGGCCAAGAGTTTTACCAAGCCTGTAGTTCCTTAGAAAAGGAGTATCTGTAGTTCCACCACCTCTGCTACTCATTTGCCTATAACACACATGATTGACACCTCTAGCAATTTAGTCAAAAAAGTTGGATATCTAGCTATTCATAGCATCAGGGTTTCGAATCACACAGTAAATCCATTCTCTTCTCAAAGCATAGTTTGTACATACAGCAGATTAACTAAAGTTAACAACTTTAATTATCACATTATAAAATTAGGTCAACTGAGCATCAAAGAAAGCAGATTTTAATTGAACATGTAATCCAATAACAGAAACTTCGAAAGCTCCGCTAGAGAAGTTATCAACTTGAGGATTCCGTAATCAATGATCAAGAAAAAAGATTAACAGCCAGATCAAGTTCAACTCAGAAACTGTAATTACTGATTCATAGCACGATTTTACTTATGACAAAATTAATCACAAAAACCAAGAACTTTGCAAAAATTATAACTAGCAGAAAATGGAAGTAAAAGAGTTGGAAAAAAATACCTAGAAAGTAAATGGATTGAATTTCTGAGAGTGCATGCGCGAATTTTCCTCGGGAAAGAGAGGAAAAAAAGAGGGCGGAGAATTTTCAGACAGTGAAGGAAAGTGATTGGAGCTTTGTAAGTTCTCGGGTTTAGAATCTGACTCAGCAATACGTAACGGGGATATGGACAAATTCGTTACATCTTTCCACTTTGTATCAAAAACGACAAAATTAGCCCAATTCCTCAATGAGGCCCGTTACAAGGTTGTCCATCTCAAATAGTTTTGAGCCTAATTCCTCTGAACAATTTGTAAAAATTGCACGGGCACCTTATTTGGTCGTCCTCATTTAACTTATATTTTTTTTTAAAACTTTTAATTTGTACCTACTTTTTAAATAAGTTTAGCCCCTTTTTCCTCGTTGAGCTGAAGTTCGCCAGTTACAAACAAAAACTTCAGCTCTAGAGCTGAAGTTCCCCACTTACAAAGACAAAAACTTCAGCTCTAGAGCTGAAGTTCCCTAGTTATAAAGACAAAAACTTCAGCTCTAGAGCTGAAGTTCGCGAGTTACAAAACAAAAACTTCAGCTCTAGAGCTGAAGCTCCCAGTTACAAAGACAAAAACTTCAGCTCTAGAGCTGAAGTTCGCGAGTTACAAAACAAAAACTTCAGCTCTAGAGCTGAAGCTCCCAGTTACAAAGACAAAAACTTCAGCTCTAGAGCTGAAGTTCTCCAGTTATAAAGACAAAAACTCCAGCTCTAGAGCTGAAGTTCCCCAGTTACAAAGACAAAAATTCCCTAGTTACAAAGACAAAAACTTCAGCTCTAGAGCTGAAGTTCTCCAGTTATAAAGACAAAAACTCCAGCTCTAGAGCTGAAGTTCCCCAGTTACAAAGACAAAAATTCCCTAGTTACAAAGACAAAAACTTCAGCTCTAGAGCTGAAGTTCGCAAGCTACTTCAGGCCCGCCTACTAGAATACTAAAGTTTTGTGTGATTGCCTTTGCTACTTCAGCCCCGTATGCTGAAGTTATGCGAAAAAGCGGGTACACTTATAATTTTTTTTACACAACGGGTATAAGTTAAAACGTGACACAAAAAGCGGGTACGGATGCAAATACCCCAAATAATTTGGGGAGAAATTCAAAGTAGCCAGATTTACAAGTGGTTATAATATACTGGAGTTCCAGTAAAGTATATCGGTCCAGCATAATATGCTGGAAGTTCATACACATGTGCTCGAATCTCCAGGATATTATACTGGACTTTTTCGCGTGTTGGAGTTCTAGCATAATATGCTGGAAGTTCATACACAGGTGCACCGAACTCCAGTATATTATGCTGGACCGGTCTCTGTTTCAGTAAAATAGTGGCTATTTTTCAATGACTTGACAAACGCTAGCTACTTTTGAATGATTAGTCCGAAAACTGGCTAGTCCGTGCTATTTTTACAACAATTTGGGCCTAATTCTACGGGCCAGTTCTTATACATATCTAACTTTTTGACGGGCCTAGTCTTTAATTGTAGGGATTTTTACACAAATAACCGATCATATTAATTGTTTATTTTTTCTAGTCATATACATCCATTATACATAATTATACATATTTAATATATAAATTATGCATAAAATATACATTTGCTGGCTATTTTTAGTTTAAGTTGTAGGATGAATGACTATTTGGGTTAATTTTTCTTAGTTGTACTCCTTAGCATATGTGTCCATTTTAAGCAATTTAGCTTTTTTTGGGTCTGAAGTTGACTAACTTTTCCCATATTAAAGGTGACAAATTTAGGGTGTGTTTAGTACGAAGAAAATATTTTTCAGAAGATGCTTTTTGATTTTCTCATGTTTGGTTGGTTTAAATATTTTCCTTATGAATTCATTTTCCTCCAATTGGAGGAAAATATTTTCCTTATCAAGACAAGCGAAAACATTTTCCAAAACTCCTTCTCAACCTTCCCCACCCTCATCAACCCACCCACCTAACCCCACCCAATGCCTACCC
>ML303752.1:0-35849 GCA_005239505.1 Nicotiana paniculata
ACCTAGCACATCACCGTGGGGGGCACCTGTGTTATTTGTGAGAAAGAAAGATGGTTCCTTACGTATGTATATTTATTATAGACAGTTGAATAAGGTGACGCTCAATAATAAGTACTCGCTCCCGAGGATTGACGATTTATTTGATCATTTGAAAGGTGCCAAATGTTTTTCAAAAATAGACTTGAGGTCCGGGTACCATCAAGTAGGGGTTAAGGAGGAAGATATTCCGAAGACAGCATTCAGGACCAGATATGGGCATTTTCAGTTTCTTGTTATGTCATTCGGTTTGACCAATGCCCCAACAATATTCATGGATTTGATGAACCATGTGTTTAGGCACTTTTTAGATCTATTCTTAATTGTATTTATCGATGATATATTGGTGTATTCTCGTTCAAAGTCTGAACATGCAGATCATTTGCGTATTGTGCTCAGAACTCTAGAAAAAGGGAAGTTGTATGCAAAATTCTCTAAATATGAATTCTGGTTGAATTCTATAGATTTCCTTGGGCATATCATTTCGGGTGAAGGCATCTGTATGGATACACAAAATATTGAGGCATTAAAGACTTGGCCTAGACCCACAACACTGACGGAGGTTTCGTAGCTTTATCAGTTTGGCAGATTATTACAGGAGATTTATGGAAGGATTTTCTTCCCTTTTGGAACCTTTAACAAAGATAACTCAGAATAGATCAAAGTTTCAATAGACTGACGCTTGCGAACGGATTTTCCAGGCCTTAAAGTACAGATTAACTTCAGCACCGGTTCTAACGCTCCTAGAAGGGACCGATGGTTATGTGATCTATTGTGACGCTTCAAGCATTGGATTGGGTTGTGTGCCGATGCAGCATGGTAAGGTTGTATCTTATGCTTCTATAAAACTAATAAAGCACGAGAAGAACTACCCGACCCACAATTTAGCGTTAGTCGCAGTGATTCATGCACTAAAGATGTGGAGGCACTACTTGTATGGCATTCATGTTGACATCTATACGGATCATAAGAGCATCCGGTATATCTTCAAGCAAAAGGAATTAAATTTACGTCAAAGGAGATGGTTGGAGCTAATTAAAGACTATGGCGTTGATATTTTATACCATCCAGGGAAGGCGAACGTGGTAGCCGACTCCCTCAGCCGGAGATCAATGGGTATCCTGTCATACTTACAATTCGAAAAGAGGGGAATAGCCCATGAGGTTCATCAGCTAGCTAGTCTTGGAGTTCGGTTACTGGACTCAGGTGATATGGAAATTACTATTCAAGATACGGCAACATCCTCTTTAGTAACTAAAGTAAAGGAACGCCAGTACGAGGATCCTATGTTAGTTTATTATAGGGATACCACCCTTGAGAAGGAGAAGACACTATTTGAAATTACAGAACATGGGGTCCTCAGATATCAAGGACGATTATGTGTCCTTAATGTTGTAGGGCTACGTCGGTAGGTTATGCAAGGATTTATATTAAGGAGATAGTATGACTGCATGGTGTCCCTGTATCTATTATCTCAGATATAGAGTTCAATTTACAGCTAACTTCTGGAGGTCCTTCCAAAAGGGATTGGGGACTCAAGTAAGTCTTAGTACAGCATTCCATCCCTAGACAGTGACATGCTGAGCTACTATTAAGACACTTGAGGATATGTTACAAGCTTGTGTGATAGACTTCAAAGGTAGCTGGCATGATCAGCTGCTGCTTATTGAGTTCGCATATAATAATAGCTATCATTCCAGTATTCAGATGGCTCCATACGAAGCTCTCTACAGACGAAATAGGTCACCTATAGTGTGATTTGATGTTGGAGAATCTGGGTTACATGGGCCAGACCTGGTTCATCAAGCCATAGAAAAAGTGAAGCTTATCCAGGATCGACTATTGACAGCTCAGAGTCATCAGAAGTCATATTCTGACGTGCGGCGACGAGATTTAGAGTTCGGGGTTGATGACTAGGTATTCTTAAAGGTGTCACCTATGAGAGTTGTGATGAGGTTTTGGAAATAAAGGAAAACTTAGCCCACGGTATATTGGGCCTTATAGGATCATTCAGAGAGTGGGCCAAGTAGCTTATGAATTAGAATTGCCCTCGGAATTGGAGTCTGTCCATATGGTTTTTCACGTATCTATGCTACGGAAGTGCATCGGAGATCCTACCCGAGTGGTGCCCACGGAGGATGTACATATTACAGAGGACTTGTCATACGAGAAAATTTCGGTTGCAATCTTAGACCGACAAATCCGCAAGCTACGGAATAAGGAGGTAGCCTCCGTGAAAGTACTTTGGAGGAACAACAATGTGGAAGAAATGACTTGGGAGGCCGAGGAAGACATGAAGTCTAGATATCCCTACTTATTTCCTCCTCCAGGGAAGGATCCGACTGAGACGTCATAACCTCAAGGTACGTGCATGGATTCTTGTGTTAGTTATTGTCATTGGTCGTGTAAGGCCATTGTCGTGATTGATGATTGTGGTCCTGTGTGGCGTTGTATTATTAAGCTCCTACAGAGAAATTTGGTAGTAGTGTTGTTACAAGGGCGACACTGCCAAAGTTATATAGATCCCAGGGAGTTGAACATTCCGGGACGAATGTTTCTAGGGGGGAAGGATGTTACATCTTGCATTTTCGTACATTAAAAGTTTCGTCTTCAGTTAATTGAAGTAGAGTCAGGGATGAGATTATCTTAAGGTTAACGTATTTATGCTATTTATAAAAAGCGATAAGTAAGTGTCATAAAGGATAAAAGGTACACGAATTAAAGAAAACGAGTTTCGTTGAAGGTGGCTAATTTGGGATAAAATACAGATCGAGCGATAATACCCGATAATTATGGATTAGTGTCATGCTAGGTACCATATGACCACGGTAGTATAATTTATAAAGTATATTAAAAATGAGTAGTATTATTTTTTTAAGGTAATTTGAGGAAATTCCCAATTATACGGTAATTGGTTAATTACCAGATAACGGAACACTACCTAATTAATTATTAAAGTGTGGAAATAAGATGTGGCAACACTAGCTAACCACATGAAATGACTAAGTAATCAAAATCAAATAATCCTAGGTGTCTATCCATGATTTAATTGAATTAAATAAGTAAAGAAGTTTTTTCCTAATTCATTTGGATAAGGAACCAAGTACCGTTAGTCATTCAAAAGCAAGCATACATCCTTTCTTGGTTTGAAAAAATCAAGAAAAGAATCTTAATAAAATCGTTCAGCACTTCAACAAGCAAGAAGCTTAAAATTTCGTTCAAAGAATCAAAAGCAAATTTCGTTCAAGAATTTCAAAAAAAAGGAGAAGCTTAATTCGATTTTTTTGAGTTCTAAGTTCAATCAACGAAGGTTTTCCAACAGAATATTATACGGAGTTTTCTCTATTTCAGGTATGTTAAGGCTATCACTTCTTTCTTTTTGGCATGATCTACATGACACGAACGAAACGAGCAAACGCACAGTTTTCATTAAATTACTCTATTCATAGAAATACTAGGGGTGTCTATAATTTTTATTCCCTGTGTGAATTATTATTATCTTCTATTCACGGGTCTTAGAATAATACGCAGTTGAAAAAGTTTATCCGGAAGGAATATTGAGATTATTACGTATTTTTCATGCATTGCACTCATTTATGCATATGCATTGACCCATGACCAGATGGCGTTATATACGTGTATATATGTAAATATATGTAGATGGGATACGCAAAAAGGTTATGGTGTTATATACGCACCACCAACTGATCAGCTGGTATATGTTGATGATGTTGCCCACAGTGGTCGAGACGATATGATGGGATGCCCTCAGTGGCTTGATGATATTATGTAAACCCATAAATATGCATGACACGACATTTATACGCACGTGCATGACATTATATATATTTCAGAATTTACAAAGTTATTCAAATTTACAGATGAATTTCTTTATTCCATGTTTCACATATGTCATTTACGTACTGATTCGCATGCCTTACATACTCAGTACATTTTTCATGCTGACGCCCTATTTCACGGGGCCTGCGTTTCATGCCCGCAGGTGCAGGTAGGCAAGCTGACGATCCCCCTTCTTAGGGTCCTTGATCAACAAGAGTTGGTGTGCTCCATTTGATCCGGAGCTGCTTTTGATTTTGGTACGATAAGTTTGTATATATATGGGTATGATGTGGCTCAGTCCCGTCTTTGTACAATTATATTTCTATTAGTGGTCTCTAGACAGTATGTCTAGTTGGTTAGTATGTGGCCTTGCCGGCTTCCAGTTTTGAGATGTATAGTTGTCTATAGCAGCCTTGTCGGCTCGCCCTACGTATGTTGCACGTATATGTATGTATGCCTTTTTGGGCAAATTATCTTCATGTACATTATTTCGTAATTCAGAATATGTTAATCAGGTTTATATCTTAGATGCATGCTTAGGGGTGTTTGACAGGTAGGACTCGGGCACCCGTCGCGGCCCATCGATTTGGATCGTGACAAGAACCAGGGCTAGATGATGCACCACAGTGAAATTGACGAGCTAACTGAGCAGGACGGAATGGACGGCCTCTGCCCTGCTGGAATTGACCTCCCTAAGGAGTACCACTGAATCCACCTGGTCTACGATGCCTCTTAGCCTCCCTCTCAACCATCTCCTAACCACGAACCATCTCAATCTGTCGAGCTATGTCGACAATCTCATCAAAGGTAGCACCAGATACACTCTCTCTAGTCATAAGCAATCGAAGCTGAAAACCGAGGCCATCTATGAACCTCCTGATCCTCTCTCGATATGTGGGAACCAACAAGACCGCATGACGAGCCAACTCGGAGAAACACATCTCATACTGGCTAACAGACAACTCACCCTGGCGAAGCTGCTCAAACTGCCTGTGAAGCTCCTCTTTGCGGGACTCAGGTATAAACTTCTCCAGAAAGAGAACGGAAAACTGCTAGAAAGTAAGGGGCGATGTGCCAACCATCCTACACCTCTCGTAAGCCTCTCACCAACTAAGTGCAGACCCAGAGAACTGGAAAGTAGTGAATGAGACCCCACTGGTCTCCAGAATACCTGTGGTCCGAAGTATCCTCTGACACTTTTCCAAGAAACCCTGTGCATACTCACCCTGAGCACCACTAAATAACGGAGGCTTGAGTCTCCCAAACCTCTCCAATTTGTGCTTCTCATCCTCTGGCATCACAGGAGCTACATAGTCCTGAGCAGTTGCAACCGGCTGGGCTGGAGGTTCCCCCGGTGTCTGATGTCCCTGAAAAACCTGCTCAGGTGTGCGAGCGGCGGCAGTCTGAGTGCCTCCCCCGTCTTGAGAAGTAGTTGTGGCCGTAGTAAATGAAGCCACCTGATAAAGGCCCGTACATACTGATAGAGTCTGGGCCAGGGCCTCTTGAAAGCCTGGAATAACAATAGGCACAGGTGGTGCCTGAGATGGTCAACCTCTACCTCCGGGATCTGATCCTGAGAGGGGACAACTGGGGGATCTGTGGGTGCTGCCCCAGCTGCTGCGCTGACGATGTCTCCGCCCCTACCACGGTCTTTACCGCAGCCTCGGCCTCTCGCGGCCCGAGCTGGTGGTTGTCCCTCTTGACCGATAGCACGAGTCCTCACCATCTGTGAGAGAATGAAATAACAGATGTTTAGTTACTAGAATACATAGGACACACGACAAGAATCCAAGAATGTGGAAATTTTCCTAAAGGTTCTGCAACCTCTCGAAGACAAGTACATACGTCTCCGTACCGATCCGCAAGACTCTACTAAACCTGCTCATGACTCGTGAGACCTATGTAACCTAGGCTCTGATACCAACTTGTCGCAATCCAAATTCTAACTCAGGTCGTGATGGTGCCTATCGTGATACAAGGCAAGCCTATTTCCCCAAATATTTCTATTAATTTGATCATAAGAACTTATGAAAAAAACATTTCCAATATTTGAATTTCTCATAAACTAAACCAACTCTAAATACCAATATAGAAATACGGAAACGAGCCTCAATCATCGGGGTGTCACCAAGTCATGAGCGTCTAAATCCATAAACTAATATACGAACTGTCTGGTTGTCAATACAACCAAAAAAAAGGATAGGAGATAAAAGGAGTAACAAGGTCCTGCAGACGCTAGCAGCTACCTTGCATTCTCCAATGATAGCCGGCATTAACTCAATGATCGCCACGCTCTAACTCACCTGGATCTGCACATAAAGTGCAGGGTGTAGTATGAGTACTACCGACCCAGTAGTAACAGAAATAACTAAGGAACTGAGTAGTAGTGACGAGCTAAGCAAAACAATCCAATAATTTCTTTTCACAATTCAAGAATAAACCGGAGTAAGCAGGTAATTTTCATAAATCAGGAAATGCTACAAAGCAATTAACAGGTAAACGCAACAACATCAAAAGTAAATGAAACCTCTCAGCAATGTCACTCCATCACTCAGCCCTCAATGCACACTCTCAATAGGTACCTGCGCCCAATGGGGGTGTACAGGCTCCGAAGGGGATCCTAAGCCCAAGCACTATGCACGGACAACTCACGTGCCATAATATCAAATCTCTGAATCCACACGGACAACTCACGTGCGATGGTATCAATACCTGGATCCACACGGATAACTCACGTGCTATAATATCAATCTCTGGATCTGCACGGAGCGTGCTACATGAACAACTCACGTGCTATGGTATCAATACCTGGATCCGCACAGACAACTCACGTGCTATAATATCAAATATATCACAACATGCCCTCGATCTCACTTAGTCATGTACCTCTCCAGCCTCATATCTTTCAATAAATAAAGGGAACACATCCCAAATAAAGTATTACAACATATCAACAAGATAATAAAGGCTGAGGTAAACGTGTACAATAATTTCTATGACTGAATGTAACTAATGTGAGAATGAATAAATTCTAAGCATGATCTCTAACATGAAGGCAGTCAAGTTCATCAACATGTAAATACATAAACACAGATAATGGCCATTAAGCCTCACGGGACAGACCAAGTCTCAATCCCTCGCGGTATACACCCACACGCCTGTCACCTAGCATAGGTATCACCTCTAAACAGTCACACGATATCAAATTCTTCGGGTTCATACCCTCAAAGGTAGAGTTAAAACCGTTACTTACCTTAATAGCAAAAAAATCTACTCCGGGATGCCCTCGTCTTTGGACTCGGTCTCCAAAAGCTCCAAATCTATCCATAATCAGTATATTATCATCAATATATGCTAGGGGAATGAATCCCATACGAAAATTATCAATTTAGATCAAAAATTCCAAAACTTACCAAACCCGGTCCCGGGGCCCACGTCTCGAAACTCCATAAAATTCACAAAACTAAGGAACTCATTCACTCACGAGTCCAACCATCCCAAATTTATCAAAATCTGACTTCGAATCGATATTCAACTCTCAAAATCCATTTAATGAAGTTTCTACAAATTTCCCAATTCTCTAATCAAATTATGAATTCAATGTTATAATCAGGTGTTTTTACCAAAACTGAGTTAGAATCATTTACACCGATGAATCCCTTGAAAAACCTTTGAAATATTGCCAATACCCGAGCTCTCTAGGTCAAAATATAAAAATAAAACCTCGAATCTCGTATTTATAGTGCACCCCTCGGATTCCAATTTAGCTGACCGCCAAAAAAATACCGCCCTCGTGCTCGCCTCACCGCGGCCGCGTAAGTCTTCAGCTCTTGCGATCGCGACCAAATTTTCATTGTCCGCGTCAGCCTTCACCGCTGACTGCAGAACTTTACCGCCCTCGCGAAAGCCCACCGCTGACCGCGAAATTCTGACGCGGTCCGTGTTTCCAACTTCAGAGAACAACCTCTGAAACACCAGCAAACTCACCTCACCTGTTTTTAACAGCTAACCATCTGAAACACACCCGAGGCACTTGGGACCTCAACCAAGCACACCAACACGTCCCATAACATCATTCAACTTAATCAAGTCTACTAATCACTTGAAACAACACCAAACATAAAATCAAATCTCGGATTCAAGCCTAGGAACTCCAAACTCCTAAATTTCACAAATGACTCTAGAACCAATCAAACCTTATCCGAATATCCTCAAATTGTGCACACGCGTCAAAAATGACACCACGAATCCATTCCATCTTCCGGAATTCCATTCTGACTCTGTTATCAAACTTTTCTCTACTGACCGGAAATCACCAAACTACTAATTTTCCCAAATCAAGTCTAACTATACTCCGAACTCTCAAATCACATCCCGAATCTAAACCAACCAATCTGCTACCATACGTTACAACTAAACATCACCTAAAGAAGTAGAAATGAGGGAAATGGGCTAAAACTCTCGGAACGATCAGTCGGGTCGTTACATTAGTATTGATTTGATTTTGGTTTGGGATTTATTTGAGTTATGGACTATAAAACTTATTGGAGCATTTAAAAATTATAAGTCCAAGCTTGAAATAATACATTAAAAGATAAACTATGAAAAATTTAAGAGATATTTATAAACTACGCTACAATAAATATTTTTATGTATTAAATATATTAAGAACTTTTATACATGCAACGTCGGGTTGGTTTGGTTTGGTTTGGTTTGACTTTTTCTAATCAAACCAAATCAAATCAATTATGGTCGAATTTTTTTCCCAACACCAAACCAAATCATAGTCGGGTATTTTTACTTGATTTGACTCGAATTATCAATTTGGTACGATTTCTCTGTTTCTTTAGTACACCCCTAATTGTATATGTGAAATTTAAGGGTAGTGCTTTTCACCATTTAATAGTGATGGAGATCATATTTAATGGCTATATTAAGATTAATAATTTTGATAGAAGCAATTGGTTTATAGGTGTTTAAAAAATAATATTTAATATTTTTAATACGAAAGTAGAGTTTTTCTATATAAAAGGAAAAAAAAGCTCTTTATATATATAAGAATAAAGTAATAATTTGACTTACTTAAACATGAGTAGATGAATAATTTTCTAACGTTTCAATTTTTTAATTTTTACTCCTTCATTAGATAACCTGTACAATTTTTACTCTCCCTTTCTTAATTTATTCAAGTCAATCTTTTTTTTTTCCAATCTCTTCATATTACCCCTACATATTTTTTGTCTTTCTCTTTATTATTCTTACTCACATTCTTTCTCCTAGATACTTTTAAGTTTTCAATATTTCTATTCTTTTTGCTCTATAATATCTTATTTAAAATCAACAATATTTCAAGAAAGACTAAATGAGTTGTCTATAATATCAACCGAAAAAGAATTGCCCATATGTGCTTGAGCCGCCCCTGGATTTGTGTCAAAAGTACTTTTGGAAAAAATATTAGTAACAGTTTCTATTTGGCTACTCAATTTGAAAAGCATTTTTGCCTATATTAGAGCTGCTCTTTATACTTGGCTAAGGTTGCAAAATTTTTTGGGAAAAGCTACTATTTTTAGCTTTCGCTACTAAACAAAAATACCTTTTTTCCTATAAAGCTTGCCAAACACTTCAACTCTCTAAAATAAGCACTTATATAAGCATTTTTGACTTCCCATAAGATTGACCAAAAATCAAATTATTTGAAAAAAAAGAGATTTTGGACCAATGATTGACATGTATATATTCCTTCGTTTATTGAATACGGTGTCGGGATTATGAACGCTATGAGCACGGAATCCCTTTGACCGAGGTGCGAGTGTTATGCACCAGCTTAGACTTGAACAACATGAGTGGCCACATTGTACTTAGCTTCATCTTTAGAGTGTGGAGCCATCTTGAAAATATTTACGGCGAGTTCTGTTGGTTCAACTTAATCTATTATTTTCGACTTGAATAATGTATATGCAACAAAAAGAAAAAATGGTATGGAATTAATAAGATCACATTACTTCTAAACCCACTGACTTCAAATTTTAAATGTACTATACATATTATTATATGATGATACAGGTTGACAAGACTCGAGGTTCTAAAGCCGTTCTGCATCAAGAGGATTTGTTTTGGGAAAATAAAGAGTTTCAAGATTGTTTTGCTCATCATCTGAGATTGGTGCGGATTAGAGAGTTTACTGGAACAGATCGTGAAATCAGTTTTGGCAACTCATATAATAAAGAATGCTTCAGTATTGGAGAATCAAGAAATTCAATGCAGTGATAGTTGTTCAACACAAGGATCTGTAGCTACTCAGGGATTATTATCAGTGCCCAGAGCCTCTATTAATGTATCTATAGTCTTGAATATGCATGGGAAAAAAAGGGCAGCTCGGTACACAAAGCATTCCACGTTCACGCATCGCCTGGAGAAGGGCCGTACACAAAGGATGTAATGTAGACAGCAATTAATGGCTGCTTTCACGGCTTGAACTCGTGATCTATGGGTCACACGGAGACAATCTTATAGTCATGAATATATGCCTGGAAAAAAAAGGCAGCTCGGTACACAAAACATTCCACGTTCACGCAGTGCCTGGAGAAGGGCCGCATGCAAAGGGTGTAATGTAGACAGCAATTAATGGCTGCTTCTACGGCTTGAGTCCGTGATATGTATAGGTCACACGGACACGGAGACAATCCTAGAGTCATGAATATGCCTGGAAAATAACAATTACTATTATATCAAACGAGCTGTTGATTAGTTTTGAAGTTGGATATTGACACTTTAAGTAAATTGTACCATACTCACACTTTAAAATTCTGAGTTTGACTTTAATTATGTCAATACAATTCACGTATTTCTTTTTTTCTTTCTCTCGATAGACAAGTATGAATTTGTTTTTACTCTAGTAGCAAGGTTAGGGCCAGTAGAGACAAAAAGATAGGTAATTTCTTTTTATCTGTCCAATAGAGTTATCCTATACATGTATTGATGGCAGGTAAATAAATACCTTGTGGACAATTTGAGTCCAACACAACGGTTATTGAGATAACATCAGAGTTAGGGCTAGTAATCGATGAAACTAGTCAACTTATGATAAATCCTCAAAAAGTTGGGCTAAGACGAGATAAATGGAGTAACATGAACAATAAGAACTCATATAGTTGACCCCAACTTGCTTGGTATCGTCATTATTGTAGTATCAGTAACCAAACTGAAGTGGCATTTTTGCTTATTCAGCTGAACAGAATACAAATCCCCAAGGGATTAAAGAGTTTCACACAAGATCTTCAGCACACTGATATAAGAACTTAAAATGGTTATAATTGTACAGGACTATATTTTGAGAACTAATTACCATATGAAATACTCTATATCTCCCTTAGAGTGACTTATTATTTGTTAGTAATATTATAAAATTACAAGTACACAACCAAAATAGAAAAAAGAACAAAAGGATGGCCTCCTCATTTAGCTGCTTATCCTAATGATGGCTTCACTCATACACACAGCTGCCATAACCTGCCATTAGAATCAATTTCAAGCAAATTAAGATCGGCTATATAAATACTACGACGGAGCCAGAAATTGATGTAAAAGGATTCAAAAAAATACTAGGATGTCACACCTAAAATTTAAACTTGTGACCTATAATAATTTTTAAACCACCTTTACCACATATTCCTTTATGTCAAGCAGAACAATCTATACATTAAAAAAAAATACGTTTTTTCGCAAGTTACACGAAGAGGATTCAATTGAACACACTTGGCTCTATGTAGCTCGGTCCCTGATTCTGATCTATGTCGCTCTTTTAAGTTCATCTTAATTCAATATTATAACAACAACAACAACACAACATATGCGGTAGAGCGTTTCGCAGACCTTACGCCTATTTTGTACAGGTAGAAGAGTTGTTTCCGATAAACCCTTGGCTTACTCAATGTTATGCAAAATAAAAATAAATTTAAGAATTAGAAGTGTCACTTACTTGGGTCAGTCAAAACAATGAGGGCAGAATTACCAAAGTGACAATTCCAATAATTCCTTCCCTTAGCTTGGTAATAAAGGTTCATAACAATAGAAGCATGGTTCATGAGATTATCTGGGGAAGAACAAGGACATCCTTTTTGCAAGATCCTGCAGTCAACCTGAGAACATGCATAATTTATATTTTCTTGTAGTGTTTTCCCATCTGATGAAGGTTTAGCTACACACCAAGTTTTCTGTAAAAAACAAATGCAAAAAGATTAGTAGTCCATCCACTTATCATTTTCTTATAAAAAAATCCCATTTAAGTATGTTATTGAGTTCTTGAAGTTACCTTTTCATTTGCTAACACCAATGTTCCCACTGTAAAAACAAGAATGCAACATTAAGTATCATTTTAACAACCATTCTAGAAGAGAAAACAACAAGAAAAAGAGCAGACCATCATTTGGTAGAACGGATTAAAAGGGCAGCCCGGTGCGGGGTCCATGGCCGGACCACAAGGGTCTATTGTACGCAACATTATCCTGCATTTATGGCGGCAACTTTAACAGTTACACTAAAGTTCCCATTCATTTGGTAGAATGGTCTGCTAATGCTAAAATAAGGCAACTAACCAAGAAATTACACTGATAATGTATAAATTGTATTACATCCTATGTTGCTAAGATTCTTCGAAAATGTCTTCGGGTATGTGTAAGATCCTCCATAAGTAATGTATTTTTAAAGGATCATGCGACAGTATTTTGTTCGTGCAACATAGATTACACCATCAATGAGTATAAGGTATATAGATATGAGAAATGAACAAAATAAGATGTCTAAATCACATGTCAAAAGTTAAATGGTTCTGTTTTTTCCTAGGGAAAAAAGTTAAATTGTTGTACTGTTAACGCATTTTGAGCCAAATGACAGACGACAACAACAACAAGATGCCCACTAATATCCTACGCCGTGATGTCTGGGGAGGGTAGTGTGTATTCGGACCTTCTTTTTATCTTGTGAATATAGAGAGGTTGTTTCCAATAGACCTCAGCTTAGGAAAGTATACGCACCACATTAATGAAAAAATATAGATAAGATGAAGTAGTATCAAGAAGTCATATAAAAACAGAATAAAAATAACCAGAACAGACGACAGAGCAAATGATCTGAGTAAGAGTTAGTGTACAAACCTGAAATGTGGGACAAAAGTAGGAAGCAAAGGGTGAGAGCTGCTTTAGCCATAGGTTTGAGTGTTTTAAAACAGGGGATACTTTGCCGAAAATTATTGAATGATTTATCGAGCTGATATGACACCAAGTGGGCCGTAGCTCAAAGGATTCAATATATGAAACACAAAGGTGTTCCTTTAAGCGCTAAAGTCGTCCGCTTTCTCACGGGTCGCAAAATAGAGGTGGGGTAGCTTCAGATTGCAGAAAATCAGAAGCTAAAGTGATTGTTGTGGTTTTCAGTGAGGAAAAGGTTCAGCATTTTAAGGAGAGAAAATTGCAGAGGCTTAACGGCTATTTTTACTTGGATTATAGCCGTTATAAATTTGGTAGAATCTTGTGGGAGTAAAAGGGACAAAGAAAAAGTCCATTAGAAAGAGTAATGCTTTTTTTAATTTACAAATTGCCTTTTTTGATATTCTAATAATCAAGAGCTAGCTAGTAACCGTTTGGCCCCCCTAAATAATCAGAAATAGTCTGATTTATTTAGCCATTTTTTCATATAAAAATAAATCTAAGCAAAACTTGTGCCCTTAAAATCCGAAAAATAATTGATTTTTTACATAAGATATTTTAGCATAATGTGCTGGAATTTTATAACATGCTGGAAGTTTATACACAGGAACTTCATAATCCAGCATATTATGTGTTTCAACTAGGATATATTTATCCAGATTTTATCTCTGGATAAAATAAAAACTATTTTTTAATAAACTTATAAATGATCGTTATTTGTCAATTATCTGAAAAGTGACTATTCTATTCTATGTTATTTTGACTATTTTCTAAGTTACCGAACATGTAGTCCGGCCCAATCATTGGAGCTGTCAAAGCTTGTGAATGGTGTACGTATAAAGTATCGCTAATATGTTGCTACTTAATATATTATGTAAAAATTTATTTTCAAGCATTTTAGAGTATCTTATTTCTTAGGTCAAGTAATTTTCTAAAGTCATATACTATAATGAATATGTCAGTTTCAGATTTAGAAAAACAGGAAGGATGAAATTTATTAAATGCATGACACCTTTAATAGGGAGAGATAGAACCTTACACTCGGGCAGAGCTAGAAATTCAAGTACTCATTCGGCCAAATTTAATAATTTTTATTTAAAAAAATATATATGTATTAACAAATTTATTAAATATATACAAATATTATATTTAGAATGTAGTTATTAACACTTAAAATTGAGGGTCTTCCGGAAATATTTTCTCTATACATTCGGGTAGAGGTAAGGTATACGTACATTTTACTCTCCACTAAAAAGATTCTACTGAATGATTAGTATTGTTATTGTTGTTATTATTGTTAGCACTTACAATTATTTTTCTAAAATTTAAAATTTATAAAATTAAAATTTTAGTTTCACCTCTATTTACCGTGATAAGCTTACTTTCTAATCATGATATGACAAATAAAAATGAAAGGACCACATTGAGCAAGAAAGAAAAAGTTTAACAATGACGGAAGCATGGCCAAGTACATGGCAGGAATATAAGTTTAGATACCCCACCATGTCACCAGCATTGACTCAACAAGTAAAGAAACTAGTAATGAAGAAAATGCTGACCTTGTATTTTTATGGTTTTGTACGAAAACTGCAAGTCGTGACTTGTGACAACCTATATACAATTATGGCCTTTCAAAGTATTATTGGCTAATTTATGATGAATTTTGAGGGTTCAACTGAATTTTTTTTTCGACTTGGATTATTTTTATATGAGTAAAATATTTAATATATATTGGATACGGTTAAAATCGAACTCACCACATTTTACTAATTCATCGCGATCAGGGTGAAGGATCGAAGATCGATCCCGTAGTAGATCAGACTGAGACACGAGAACAAGGTGCCGAGTTCGGGATTCGAGGTACCTGTCGAGATCGAGGCCAGTAGCGATCGAGACCGAATGAGACAGACATCGAGCAAGGTCGAAGATAGCATAATAACATAAAGGCGAGATATATGTGACTGGTCGAAGATCATAGTGGAAATCTCGGAACGGATCAAAGAAAGAACGGTTATTAGCTAATCATAGGATTTCCTTCTTTAATTAGAGTTATACCATAAGTAGAATTCCTTTACTATATAAAGGGGAGTTCTAGACATTTGTAAGACACATTGTTCTCGCATAAAAAATAATATAAAACTCTCTTTAGCATATATTCTCTTGTTCATTAGCTTGCATTATTCTTAATTGTTCTGATATCGATCAGTTCGAGGGCACTCTACCTCGAGGGCTGAATTCCGTTGCAACACTGGTTTGTTTTATCTTATTGTAAATTTCTATTACTAATCTTCACATTTATCAATTGGTATTAGGTGAAATCACATGTCCTTGAAACCACATTATAAATTTAATTGTTATCCGGTTTTAAGGGTAAACAGTTTGGCGCTCACCGTGGGGATAAGGATAATAGTGATTGCTTCATACTGATTCCGATAATAAACACTACTTTACGCTTGTTCTTGTAAGTGTTTTTATTTTCAGGATAAACATGTCAAAGTCAAAAACAGCACCCACACATGGTGACAACAACCTCGGATTTCATGGGAAAATGACAATATAGCCGCCCAAGGTATCGAGGTGCTTCAGGCCGACCTCAAGGGAGTACCGATTGCAAATCCAGTTGATGCCAGTTCACATATCGCCCTAGATGCGAATCTGGGCGTTGATCCCGAAGGTAGCGTACGCAGGGAAGGTCGATCAGGTGGTCGAGGTACGTAGGGCAGAGAAGACGGTATAGTAAACCTCCAATTGATATTTGAAATGCTACAGGATCAAAACGCCGCTATAGCACAACTACAAAATCAGCACCGAGCACCAATTGGGATCGAACTCGAACCCTCACAAGAAGTTGTTCATAGGGCTGAACTTGTACTGGAGAGATCGAATGCCAATGAATCGAGGATTGATACCGCCATTATGAAAATGCTCGAGGAGCTCACGAAACGGATTGAATCAGGTGAAAAGAAAATCGAGCCGAATGACAAAAAAGTAGAAACATATAACTCCCGGTTTGACCAAATTTCGGGGGCACCACCGATTCTAAAAGGTTTGGTTTCGAAGAAGTTCGTGCAGAAGCCTTTACCCCCAAGTGCGGCTCCGAAGCCCATTCTGAAGAAATTTCGCATGCCAAATTCCCAACTAAAATGGGACTATCGACCCTAATGAGCATGTCACTTCTTATACATGCGCAATAAACGGGAATGACTTAGAAGATGATGAGATTGAATCCGTTCTACTGAAGAAATTTGGAGAAACTTTATCGAAAGGGGCGATGTTATGGTATCACAATCTGCTACCTAATTCCAATGATTCCTTCGCCATGCTTGCAGATCCTTTGTGAACACGCCGGAGCAATAAAGGTTGCAACTAGGAAGTCAGACCTCTTCAGAGTGAAACAAAAAGACAACGAAATGTTAAGGGAATTCGTATCTCGGTTTCAGATGGAATGCATGGACCTACCCTCGGTCACAGATGATTGGGTTGTTCAAGCCTTCACTTAAGGTTTGAACGAGCGAAGTTCGGTAGCATCACGGCAGCTAAAGCAAAATCTAATTGAATACCCAACGGTGACCTGGGCCGACACTAACAACACAAGAACACAACAAAAACAACATATATATACATTATTTTCCAGCCTTATATACACCATAAAATACTACAAAACAACCCAACACGCAATCTCTTCATACACAAAATGACCACCGTAGTAGTGTCAAACGACCCGGAAATGTTACGAAGAACGACCAGCCCACCACCCTACATCTATATGGTGTGTCTCCACAACCTTCATCCTCCAAAACTCCACAAAATAGTAGTGAAATATGCAGCCCAACAGCAACATAAAATTGTCCACAAAACAGTCTGCTACAAGTGAATAACTCAAACTCACGGTTTCCGATCACCGTTCCGTGAGTTCTTACAAGTGTAGAACGAATTAACATGAATTTACAGTAGAAAAAATGGAATAAAGAGAGAAGAAAACTTACCTTACTTGTTGGATAACTCAGCCCTTATCTTGGTTCTTCAAATTCTAGGTTTTACCCCAATTAAAACTTGAAAGAAAGAGAAAATCAATTAGTATTTGTGGGTACTTTTTTGGAAAGAAGCTTGCAGGGGTTTAGGTCTGGTTGTTTGTGATATATAATGAGGGTTATATTGCAGGAGATGAGTCCTTAAATAAGCTCTTTGACCGACCAAAAATTGCTTCTTCTTGGGCTCTCATTTAACCAAGTAGGTGACACACCTACTTGTCACCTAGCAGTCTGTGCAATTTCACAAAAATGAATTTATCTCTCTACTCCAATGTCGTATCGACAAACGGTTAAATGCGTTAGAAAGTAGAATCTTAGATATTAAATTTGGTATCTAGATCATACCCTAATTCCAAGTATATTGGGATAAAATCTCATCTATATTTTACCTAAGTTTCAACAAATTTATGAATAACTTGTGAAGACCTTTGCCAACTTTTGTTTCACAACTTGCTTGACTTTTAACGTAGCACACGACTATCATACGAAAAAATTAAATCATAGAATAACCTTCTTATCATATAATTAACCATAGTCTCACCCTAAAGTACATGTTATAATGTTCCAAACTCGTAGACTTTTGACGAAACTTATTTTCTTCAATTGGTTTAGCTTCTAAGATTTCCAACCCTCTTGGTACTCATTATTCATGATCTTAAATATTTGTAACTTCCAAGGTAACATGATTAGCTTCTTTATATGCTTACAAATATAATCTTATATCTGAGCTTACATCAATTGACTTACCACGTACTCTCACGTACGAAAATATGGGGTGTAACATCATTCCCCCTTTTGGAACATTCATCCCCGAATGTTGACTAATGCATGTCTTTTAAGCAATAACTCTTACAAATATTTTAATATTGTATTTTCCATATAGGGAGTTTTTCGGTGAATAAATCCAAAGGATAGGGCATTCCCCCCTTTAGGCCTTTTTCTCACACCACAACTTATGGTCGAAATTCTTCCAATCTCGTAAATTTTTCTCGCATAATTGGTACCAGTCAAAGATCAAGGTCGAGGATGATCAATTAGGGACCCCTTACAAGTCCGTTTACCCAAACGGGCATGTTGGCAGAGTTCAAAGGTACATCGACAGAAACCCCGATCGAACAGAGATCGGTATCAACCATACAACGTAGATTAAAGAGACAGCGGCCCAAGGGGTTATTTTCGTTCGAAATGATTGAAGAAATAATCGAGGACAGAGCTCTCAGGGGCTCTTGAGAAAAAGTGGCTTCGATAAACACACCGAGCCCACATATTCACCACGATTATCAGAATACAACTTCAGCATTGACGCATCCGGTATTGTATCATCCATTGGGAGAATCAAGGATACTAGATGGCCCCGACCCCTACAGACCGATCCAGCTTAAAGGAACCCTAACCAAATATGCTCCATGGTACCCATGGTCATAGGACTGAAGACTGCAGACAGTTAAGGGATGAGGTGGCTCGTCTATTCAACGAGGGTCACCTTTGATAATTCTTAAGCGACCGAGCTAAAATCACTTCAGAGACAGGGATGCAAACATGAAAAACAAACAGGAAGAACCACAACACGTGATTCGCATGATCGTTGGTTGGGTCGATATACCACAAGAGTCCGTGTTCAAACGCACCAAAGTGTCGATCACCAGGGAGAAACGAACTCGAGACTATGTACCGGAAGGCACCTTGTCGTTCAATGATGAGGAAGCAGAGGGGATCTCACAATCCCACAATGATGCATTGGTAATCTCTATTCTTATGAATAAAATTCAGGTTAAAAGTGTTTTAATTGATCCAGGGAGCCCAGCCAGTATTATTCAATCGAGGGTCGTGGAGCAGCTCGTCTTACAGGATCAGATCGTGCCCACATCTCGGGTTCTCAATGGTCTCAACATGGCAAGTGAATAACTATAGGTGAAATCATCTTACCAGTAAATGTAGCTGGCGACTATTCAAGAAACCAAGTTCCATGTGATCGAGGGCGATATGAGATACAACGCCCCACTCGGAAGACCCTGGATTCACAACATAAGGGCGGTCCTTTAAACCCTTTACCAAATGCTGAAAATCTTGACACCAGATGGAGTAAAAATAGTGTATGAGGAACAACATGCGGCAAAAGAGATGTTCGCGCGATAAAGTAATACTAGTATCGGCGCTTTCATCAACAAAGGGATCGGAGTCAAAAGAAAAGAAGGAGGTTAAATATTAACCACAGGTACCAGCCTCGACCCGATCGGAGGAACGAGGGGCGGACGATAATGACAAACATTGGATTCCCTGATCCTTCATAATTTTCGATGACTCCGGCGCCACAAAATCAACTGCCGAAGAGCTGGAGCAAGTCATACTGATTGTGTACCTACCCGAGCGAAAGGTATACTTAGGCACGGGGTTAACCCCCGAGCTCAGGGAAAAACTCATTAAATTCCTTATTGATAATATGGATTGTTTTGCTTGGTCCCACCTTGATATGACAAGTATCCCACCGGAGATCACTACCCAACGATTGGGCTTGGACCCAAATTTTTATCCGGTAAATCAAAAGAGAAGGCCCCAGTCCGAGGTTAAACATGCATTAATCAAGGAGGGGGTAACTAAACTTCTCAAGATAGGGTCCATGCGGGAGGTAAAATATCCCGAATAGCTAGCGAACATAGTCGTAGTCCCTAAAAGGGAGAATAAACTTAGAATGTGCGTAGACTATAAGTATTTAAATAAAGCATGCCCTAAAGATTCCTTTCCTTTGCCAAATATCGATCGCGTGATCGATTGCACAGCCGGCCACGAGATCCTTAGCTTTCTCGATGCCTACTCCGGGTACAACCAAATACAAATGAACCTGGAGGATCAGGAAAAGACTTCGTTCATCACTAAGTATGACACTTATTGTTATAATGTAAATTCGTTTGGACTAAAAAATGCTGGTGCTACTTATCAACGCCTAGTAATCGAATGTTCAAAGAACAGATAGGTAAAGAAATGGAGGTTTATATTGACGACATACTAGTTAAGTCCCTGCGATCAGCGGGCCATTTAAAACATTTGCAGGAGACTTTGACATACTAAAAAATACAACATGAAGCTCAACCCGGAGAAATGTGCATTCGGGGTCGGTTCGGGCAAGTTCCTCGGCTTTATAGTGTCAAATCGGGGGATCGTATCAACCCCGATAAAATCAAGGCAACAAAAGACATCAGGATCATGGATAATGTCAAGGTTTTACAAAGGTTAACAAGGCGCATAGCCGCCCGTGGTTGATTTATTTCGAGGTCATCAGATAGGAGCCACCAGTTTTTCTCACTACATAAGAAGAAGAGCAATTTCGCATGGATTCCAAATGTCAACAAGCCTTAGAAGAACTGAAATGATACCTGTCCAGCCTGCCATTGCTTCACACCCCTAAAGCGGACGAGCAACTATACTTAGCAGTTTTGGAGATAGCGGTAAGTGGGGTCTTAGTTCGAGAAGAGCAAGGTACACAATTACCTGTTTATGACGTTAGTCAAACCCTAGGAGAGGTCGAGACCCGGTACCCACACTTAGAAAAATTAGCGCTTGCTCTAATAAGCGCCTCCAAGAAATTAAAATCATATTTCCAATGTCACCCAATTTGTGTGGTGACTACCTATCCCCTTCACAATATTTTGCATAAGCCCGAATTCTCGGGCCGATTGGCCAAATAGGCCATCTAGATAAGCGGGTACGATATTGAATATCAACATCGAATATCCATCAAGTCTCAAATCTTGGCAGACTTTATGATCGACTTTACGCCAGCCCTCGTACCCGAGGTCGAAAATGAACTATTATTAAAATCGGGTACATCATCGGGGGTGTGGACCCTCTTCACAGACGGTGCTTCGAACATGAAAGGGTCCGGGTTAGGCATCATTTTGAAGCCGCCCGCAGGTAATACAATTAGACAGTCTATCAAAACTTCCAAGTTAACTAAAAATGAGGTAGAGTATGAGGCCATGATTTTAGGTCTCGATCTAGCTAAGAGTTTGGGAGCAAAGGTCATCGAGGCCAAATGTGACTCCCTACTTGTGGTAAACCAAGTGAACAAAACTTTCGAGGTTCGAGAAGACTGAATGCAGAAGTACTTGGACAAGCTACAGGTGACTCTACATCGATTTAAATAATGGACCCTACAACACGTACCTCGAGAGAAAAATAGCAAAGTCGATGCCCTTGCAAATTTGGGGTCATCAGTCTAAGATGACGAGCTTAGCTCGGGGACTGTTGTATAACTTTCGAAGTTGGTGATCGAAGAAGGCCACACCAAAATAAATTCCACAATTCTGACTTGGGATTGGAGGAATAAGTATATCGAATACCTAAAGAACGGGAATCTTCCATCGGATCCTAAGGAATCAAGGACTCTACGCACGAAGGCCGCACGGTTCACATTGGCCGAGGATGGGAAACTGTATAGAAGGATGTTCGATGGACCATTGGAAATATGTTTGGGTCTAGGAGATACTGACTACGTCCTACGAGAAATTCACTAAGGCACTTGCGTGAATCATTCTGGTGCCGAGTCATTGGTTCACAAAGTCATCAGAGCAGGATACTATTGGGCCGATATGGAAAAGGATACAAAAGAGTTTATTAGAAAGTGTGAAAAATGTCAAAGGTATGCGTCGATGATTCACCAACATGGAGAGAAACTCCACTTAGTCTTATCCCCATGGTCGTTCATGAAATGGGGAATGGACATCGTTGTCCCTCTCCCATCAGCCCCAGGTAAAGCTCAATTCATTTTGTTTATGACTGACTATTTCTCTAAGTGGGTTGAAGCACAGGCCTTCGAGAAAGTCAGAGAAAAAGAAATCATAGACTTCATCTGGGACCACATTATATGTCGATTCGGGATGCCTTCCAAGATTTTATGCGACAATGGAAAGCAATTCGTCGGCAACAAAGTGACAAAGTTTCTCGAAGATCACAAAATAAAAAGGATCTTATCAATGCCATATCATCCTAGTGGGAACGGACATGCCGAATCGACAAACAAGACCATAATTAAAAATCTAAAGAAAAGATTGACCGACGCTAAAGGAAAATGAAGATAAATATTGCACGAGGTCCTTTGGGCGTACCGTACGACATCGAAATCCAGTACGGGGGAAACACTATTCTCTTTAGTCTATGGTGTTGAAGCTTTGATCTCGGTCGAAGTCGGGGAACCTAGCTTCAGGTTTTAGTATACAACGGAAGAGTCAAATCACGAGTCTATGAATACAAGCCTCGAATTGCTAGATGAGACGGGAAGCCACCCTTGTTGGAATGGTCGTGAAGAAACAACTGATCGAAAGGTATTACAACCGAAGAGCCAATTTTTGACACATTAAAACCGGGGACTTAGTTCTGAGAAAAGTCACCTCAATACTCGAAACCCAAACGAAGAAAAACTTGGCCCAAACTGGAAGGGACCGTATCAAGTCCTCGAAATCGTCGGAAAAGGATCCTATAAACTTGGCACGATGAACGACGAGCAATTACCAAACAATTGGAATATATCACTCCTCAAACGTTATTACTTCTAAGGTATGACCTTTTCCATTTTCATTTATATTTTGTATTAACCGATTGCAGGTGTTCAATCAAAGACATCGAGGAATTCTTAACACAAAGTCCTTAGGTCTGAAAGCACGCGTTGCACTCTTTTTCCCTTAGACCGGTTTTTGTCCCAAACGGGTTTTTCGGTAAGGTTTTTAACGAGGCAATCATTGTTCGTGCTAACTTAGAGAAATTCAACAGTATCCGAGTCTTCTTTACAATCAACCTCGAATACTTGGGTGCATCACCCTCGAATGTTACAAGGAAAGTACTTCGTGTCAATAGGATCTCGATAGGTAAATTTTGTAAGGGCCAAACAGTCGAACGAACCGTGACCATGTAGATTACTCAATTCCTAATGTCAAACATATACGCATGTATAATCTTTTGAAAGAGGTATTTTTACTTGCCAAATATTTCATGCTTTAGAGAAATTTTTACTTTACAATTTCATACTTGTGATCTATTATGGAAACTATCTTAAGGGCTGATCACAACTAAAGTTCAAACAATTAACCCTGCACTTGGAGACTGCCATCCAAAAAATCGACATGATCGAATTATTAAGATCTCGAGATCGTAAGACCTTAAAAAGGCAACTCTCGATTTTATAGGCCACAGACACCTCACTCGGGGACTAACACTTAGAACAAGTTCGAAGTATAACAGGGAAATAAGCCCAAAAGGCAAATCCCAAGCTAAAGGCTACGGCCAAATTAACACGGTTCGGAGACGTTCGATTTCCGTTATAAAATAGGCCTTCGAATATTTTCATAAACCAGTTAAAAAGGCTACCCTCAGCTGAATTACTAAGGGTCTCGATAATATTGACCCTCTAAAACCCTAATGAGTGCAAAATCGTTCGAACTCTAGAACAAATTCTTCATTTTATGCTAAGGCATTACGAAACAAAGGGTCTCGATAATATGACCATCGAAAACCCTAATTGGGTACGGAATCATTCAAACTCTCGAGCAAATTTTCATGCTAAGGCATAACTAGGGGTGGGCATAAAATTCGAAAAACTGAATTTCGAACCGGACCGAATTAATTTGGTATTTCTGTTTCGGTTTTTCGATACTAAATTTGGTATTTCGGTATAATGGTACGGTCCTCGGTATTAGGATCTTGAGAATTATGTATACCGAATACCGAATTTTTAAAGATCATGTAGGATGGCTTTTTAGGTGTTTCCACAAGCCTTTTTGTGGATGGTTGTTCTATCATTAGCTTTTGTTTCTTTTTACCCCTCAAAACTGAACTGCTTGATGATGAAGAAGTTATCCACAAAATAGAAAAGGTATGTATCCCACATTTGAATTTGGATATCACAAAATACCAAAAATGCTTTCCACATTTCAAGTACAACAAAGAACTACTGGTCAAACTCGCCCACCATATTTGATTGAGAGCTTTTGTTTATTTTTACTGTTTGATATAGATGAGATAAGTGAAGGTTTCAATTAGACTGAATCAGTGAATTGTGAATCCAGTGAAGAATTGTGCACGGAGAGGGGCACAGGGCTGTCACGCGTCATAAGTTTATTTAGCGATTATTAAACCAAAATTGTACCGAACCAAAATAAAAAATACTAAACCGTACCGAAATAATTTGGTATGGTATTTGGTATATACAATTTATAAACCGCATACCGGAATACCGAATCGGAATTCTTAAATACCGAACCAAAATACCGATTGCCCACCCCTAGGCATAACAGATTTTGTATGATTAAACAATAAACTTTTCAAGCCGAAAAGGAAGAAAAGCCTAATTCAAGAGCCTAAAGGGCCATTTTATTTTAGAGTTCGAGAAATCATCCTTACTCAATTAAAACCTAAGGGTCACCTGACTCTGAGTTCGAGCAAGTACTCACTATATTATAAAGAATACACTAGTCCGACTTCGATCAAATTTCCTAAGCCTCGAACTTATGAGCAAAATTTTCATAAGGCATTAATTGAACACAATTTTCACAAAGAATAAAATTAAATAAAGACAAGTCGGAAAGAAAAGAGATCTTTTATATATGAGAATATTCATAAGGTCCGATCCTATACAAAAGATAAGAAAAAATCCTAAGTTCCTAATTTTCTCCGGGGGAAGCTTCTCCATCAGGCCCTCCACCCCCACCCCCCCNTGCGGCATCATCATCATCGGAGGCCAGTGCCTTAGCATCGTTTTCGTGCTCTTTGGCCTTTTGTATCTTTTGTATCTCATCAGTGAGATCAAAACCTCGAGCATGGATCTCCTCGAGGGATTATCTCCGTGATTGGAACTTGGCGAGTTCGTCAACCCAATGTGCCCGGGTTTAGGCGGCCTCGACAGTCTCTCTTACTTGAGCTTGAGAAGCTTCAGCATCGGACCGGTAGACGGCCACGTTCGCCTCCGCATCAACCTTAGCATTTTCAGCCTCAGATTTGGCCTTTGCAAGTTCGATGACCAACCGAGCCTCAAGCTCTTATATTTTCTTAGTACGTGCCAAGTTTTTTTCCTTCATGCCCTGAAGTTGACTTTCAGCAGACGACAGCTGGGCTCGAGAAGCCTCTTTCTCTGATGCAGGGCGGTCCATATTTTGCTTCCATCCCAAAGTCTCCGCCTTCATCATATCGACCTCTTCACAAAATTTCTCGATTCTCTCGACCTTCTGCTGAACCTGTGAGATTGAAGTGTTAGACATCGTCCCCGCACTGATGCCATGAGCTTCTAAGATTTTCATTACCTTCTCAATTAGGTCAGTTTGTTCTTTGTAAGTCGTGGACAACTCGGCTCGAAAGTCCTTGATCTGTTCTTCTTTTTGTCCGCCGAGAAGTTTGAGGGCATACCTCTCCTCGATAAGCCTTTGAATGTCGACCTCGTACCAACTCAGCTCAACTCGAGACCTAGAAAATGCTTCATGATGAAGCACCGAGGCCTACACAGACAAAAGTAAAAAGTTATACAAAGAAGAAAAATGCAACTATGATATTCATAAGGGATTTTAAGTATTACCCAATTCAAGGCTTGTTGTGCCTCGTTGAAAAGATACGGAGCCTCCACTTCGTCCATTAGGGAATGGTCCTCCTCTGTGACCAGACCCTAAAGATAACTAGCCACCCCCAAGGGGGCGATAAAAACTCAAGCATCCTCCGGGATAGAGATGACGATGGTCCGTTTGGTCCCGGGATAGGAGTTGGGGGCCAGGAACTGGTTGGTCAATCCAAAGCTCGAGAAAGTCCCACTTGGATCCTTCCTTGGTATCTCCAAGTCCCTCAGACCGGCGACATCTTCGATCTCGGTAAAATAACCACGGAAGGGGTCTTCCCCTCCGTGGGCTCCTTCTACATCGGGGGTCCTCATAGCTTGGGCCTCCCGAATTGCCTCCTCAAAAAATGAAGGAAAGATCGGCGAGTCTCCAATTTCTATTGCCCCAAGTGGGTCTCTTGGGGAATTATTTTCATCTCTAAGAGCCTCGAGACTGACCTCCACGGTCGGTTCCGCGACCTTTTTGCCTTGGGACGAGGCAGTCTCAGCTTTCGCCAATTCGGGGACTCCTCTCGAGTCGCCTCCCGAGGACCTGTCAGCTCGGGGCAGATTATTTTTGACTCCCACCGACTCGGTGGTCTTTTGAGCCTCAGTATTTGTCTTTGTTCAGACCACTAGTCCGGATCCGTTTTCCTCTTCCTCTTCCTCCTTTCTCAAGATCTGAATTGACTCAGCTGGCAAGAGAACAATGTCTTTCTTCGGTTTATGAGCCAGATTTTTCTTGGGTTTTGGATTTTCGGAGGTTGAGGTCCTTATACTCTTTTTATCCTTCGCCAATTTCGGGACTGGGGTCAAAGTATCCTCCTCACTATATGGGGGCCTCATGACCGCATCTTTGATCAGGTCTGTATACGAGAAAATTGAGTAAGTATGAGAGGAATATCTTAATCAAACCACTATACATGTGAAAGAGGGATTACCATGGTTTTTGGCTTCCCATAGTCCCTTTGATAATTCGTGCCATGCGCGTTCAACATATGTTGATGTCGAGATTAGGTCCCTAACCCATCTCTTAAGGTCAGGGATGGCACCAGGCATCCAGGCAGCAACTACACCGAAAGAGAACATCAGTAAAAGAAAGCAGAAAATCCAAGTAACAAAAAGAAGGTGATAGGTTATAAGTACCTCTGGTTTATGTTTTGATGATCTAACAAACTTAATGTCAAGAACCAGACAAGGAACCTAATTCACATCTGGTCCACATTCTCAAACGCATGAAGATAACCAAACTTAAGCTGGAGATGTTAATCAGTAACTCAAAAGTTAAAGAATCAACAAGGTCATATGTTTCCCTGGTGATTGTACCAAGTTAACTCTCCACAGTTGGAAAGTGACTGTTTGCACACGCAACAGTACATCACAGTGCAACAGTCACCTCCATTAGGAAGGACCTTGTACCAAAGTTGCTTACATCATTCAAGTGATGTCATCAATGTTATATTAACATTAAACCAATGACAAAATATCACTTGAACACTTATAGAATTCACTCAAGCACTTCAACAGTGATTAAGCTTCTAGTCAACAATTCTCAAGTGCATCAAGAACAAAGAACAACACTGCTACGGACCAGTTCCCCATATTAAGTGATCATATGTCCTTAATTGAGTTGTAACTTTGTTAATGTTCTTACTTACGTTTCATATTCCACTTCTCGGAAAATGGCATCTTCTCATCCGAAATTAGGTCCGAGGTATTCACCCTGACGAACCGACCGATTCAGCCCCGATCCTTGTCTTCATCGATGCTGGAGATGAAAACTTTAGTGGCTCGACATTGGAGCTTTATTAACCCACCTCGGTAAAGTCGGGGGCTATATAACCTGATCAGGTGGTCGAGGGTGAAGGGGAGCCAGTCACTTTGCTCCAGAAGAATCGGACCAATATGACGATCCTCCAAAAGGAGGGATGAATCTGACCAAAAGTCACCTAGTACTTCCTGCAGAAGTCCACGATGACTGGGTCGAGACCCAACATAAAAGGGTAAGTGTAAACATTCAAGTACCTTTCCACGTGGGTAGTAATACCTTCATCGGGGGCCGGTATCACAACTTCCTTATTCTGCCAATTGCAGTCCTCCTTCACTTTATCGAGGTAGGCCTTAGGTATCGAGCATATGTATCTCGATACCAGCTTACAATGACCAGGAACCGACGAGGTTTTCTCGATCTGAAATTGGATCTTAGTACACCCCCCCCCCCAGGAACACATTCCTCAAGGCGGGGTTCCACCGGCGCTTTTCCGCCGACCGGTTGAGAACATGAAACAGCTTCTTTTTGTGGTATAAATTTTGACGTTTTTTCCATTCTGGTTTGAGGTTGAAGAAAGAAGAAGATAATAGGACTTGATGTTTGAGAAGGGATTAACAACGAAACCTGAAGATTTTGTAGAAAGGAAGAACTTAATAGATGTAAAAGGCTTTGGAGATTAAAAGAAATTGAAAGTAAAGTTTGAATCAATGAGAAAAAGGCCTATTGATGGGTTTCACGACGACGGTTCAAAATCACTAGTGGCCGACCACCAACTAACACGCATTAAATGCCTGGAAAACTGCACCGACGGGACGTTTTGGTCATTTCTATCGCTTTCATCACGGAGATAATGTCATGAAAGGTCAAGGATCGAAGGCTCAATTCATTTTTTGTCATTACACTCCAAAACATGACGGGACTATCTGTATACGGTTAAAATCGGGTTCAACCCGATTTGACTAATTCACCGAGACCAGTGAAGGATCGAGGATCGATCCCGTAGTAGATCAGATCGAGACACGAGGGAAAGGTACCGAGTTCGAGTTTCGAGGTACCTATCGAGATCAAGACCAGTAGCGATCGAGATCGAATGAGACAGACATCGAGCAAAATCAAAGATAGCATAATAACATAAAGGCGAGATATCCGTGGCTGGTCGAAAATCATGGAGGAAATCTCGGAACAGATCAAATCAAAAATGGTTTATTAGTTAATCATGGGATTTCCTTCTTTAATTAGAGTTAGACCATAAGTATAATTTCTCTACTATATAAATGGGAGTTCTAGTCATTTGTAAGACACATTGTTCTCGCATAAAAAAAATATCCCCTATGTTCCAATTTATGCGAACCTATTTCCTTTTTTGATCTGTTCCAAAAAGAATGACCCCTTTATAAATTTGGTAAAAATTTAGCTTAAACTTACAATTCTACCCTTAGTGAGAAGCTTTTATAACCACACAGATACTCTGGGCCCCTATTGACTTGTTTAAGACCACAAATTCCAAAAGTCTTTATTTTTTCTTAAACTCCATGCCTAGTCAAACAGTTTCACATAAATTGGAACGGAGGGAGTATAAAATTCTCTTTATCTTATATTCTCTTGTTCATCAGCTTGCTTTATTCTTAACTCTTCTGATATCGGTAAGTTCGAGGGCACTCTAGCTCGAGGGCGGAATTTTATTTCAACACTGATTTGCTTTATCTTATTGTAAATTTCTATTACTAATCTTCACATTTATCAATTTGTATTAGGTGAAATCACGTGTCCTTAAAATCACATTATAAATTTAATTGTTATCTGATTTTAAGGGTAAACATATATATATATATATATATGATAATCGGCTTAATGTATGCATATTTTAGTATAAATTGCCTAACATTTTGATCATGTCTCGTAGATTTAAGATATTTAATATGATTATTTGTGCTAAATTTTGGTATTTCTATGTGTAGGAATCATTCGGATGCAATTTGGGACGAAACGGCGCGTCGCAGTTTTCAGATTGTTAATTTTTTTAGCGCCAGGGCCAGCGCCTTACGCTGCCCTGGACGCTCGAGATGTGAAGCTTCCCTATTTCACCTAGGATTAGGGTATTTCGACCCCAAGACACCCCTAACTCATATAAAAGCTACCCTAAACCTATTTTGGAGGAGGAGACGTGATTTTTGGAGGATAACAAAAGTAGGAAACACTCGGGAGCACAGATTTGAGCAATTCTTCCATCTCTTTTCTACTATTCATTGATTTTATGTTTGTAAACATTAAGTTTGATGATTGTATGAACATGAGTGGCTAATATCCCTATTGTTCTAGGGTCATGGGTGATACATGAACATTATGTTTGAAGTTTAATTTGACGAAGTTGATTTTATCATATTGGTTTTTTATTCAATTCTGTTTTTATTTATTTTACTGAGTAGCTAACAGTGAAATACTATTTACGAATCTAGAGTTGAACTCGAAAGTGGAAATTCTATATTGCATATAGAATTGAATAGAGCAGGTTCTTGAATCCGGGCATCGGGGAACAGATTCGCAATTAGGATAGACATATACCTATTTGACTTTCTTGGTTGAAATACAAGAATTGTAAATGAATTCTTGTTAATCTTAACTCCATAGACATGTAGGCATTAAGTTAAATTGGATAGGCGAGAAAGGACTCAGCATATTCTTATGAGTAATATCAACCCTGTCAACAACCCAGATTAATCAATTATTCATTTTAACCCAAGAACATAACACGATTGTTAGCCAATCTGTGACCCTGGAATATTCTCTCCTACTGATTGTTATTCGAAATTGCTATTTGTTTTGGTTGATTTTATATTTAATTCATTACTTGGTATTTTTAGGTAGTGATTTAGCTAATTATATATTTTATGATAAATCTCTTGAATTGATAAGTTAATTGAGTTTGAGTCCGTCAAAAGTTAATCATAAGTCTTCGTGGGAACGATAATTTACTCACTACTCTATTACTTGACGATCACGTATACTTGCGTGAGTTTGTTTGGTCGCAACAAGTTTTTGGCGTCGTTGCCGGGGACTTAGAAATCAGCTACTTGACTGAGTTAAGCTTTTATTACATATTTGTTCAATTTTTTATTTTTAAATTGCCTTGTTTGTGTTAACACAGGCTCTTCTCTTGAATGCGGAGGAGTAGAATCGCAAACAATCTCCTTCCTTTTGATCCAGAAATTGAACGAAAACTTCATAGTGTGAGGAAGGAAGTTGAATCTAGAACAAGAATTGAAAGAGAGTTGGACATTGTAGTTCAACCACAACCAATAGAGATGGCGGGTAATGAAGAACTTCCGGTGATAAAAGCCGCAAGGCCCAATCTTGATAATATGAATCAGGCTATTGTGAAGCCTGATATCACAGGGCATTTTGAACTCAAATAGTATATAGTACAGCTGATTCAGTCCACAGGGAAATATGTGGGTCTATCTCATGAAGACCCGCAGAGGCATATTCAGAACTTCTTGGAAACTACGGACACCTACAATTATCCAAAATTTTCCAAGGACTATGTCAGGCTGACACTATTTCCCTTTTCACTGATGGGGGAGACTAAAAAATGGTTGCAAAAGGAGACCGCAAACTCAATCCGCACTTGGGATGATTTAGCAAGGAAATTATTAATCATGTTTTTCCCTACTAAGAAGACAAAATCATTGAGGAGCCAAATTCTTGGGTTCCAACAACGGGACGGCAAGACACTTCGTCAAGCTTGGGAAAAATACAAGAATCTACTCAGAGACTGCCCGCATCATTGTCAGACTGATGAGGTATTGGGGCACACTTTTGTTGATGGTCTAGACGAGGCATCAAAGATGAATCTTGATTCAACTTATGGGGGTAGTTGCATGGCCAGGCCATACAGTGAAATTCAACTATTGCTAAATAACTTCACTACTAATGATCATAATTGGAAACGAGATAGGGACGCAAGAAGAGCAATTAAACAGAAGGCAGTCGGGGTGATTGAGCTCGATGACTTCTCATCCATGAAAGCAGATATTGCAAAGCTGGCAAATCAGATGAACAGAATGACAATGCAATAAACACAACATATGCAACATGTACAATAAATGTCTATTTGTTGTGAACTATGTGGTGACAGTCATATGAGTGACATGTGCCCCACGAATCCCGAATCTATATATTATGTGGGGGAAAAAAATAGAGGTCCAATGAATCAACATGCACAATATGGGAACACTTACAATCCAAATTGGAGGAATCACCCTAACTTCTAATGGGGAGGAAATCAGAATCAGAATCAGAATCAGTATAGGCTCCAAGGAAATTTCAATCAGCCTCAGAAGCCACCCCAACAAACAGAAGAGAGTACGAATGACTTGCTAAAGAAGTTGTTGCTTGACAATCAACAACTCATGACCGATTTTAGAAATCTTGAGAGGCAAATGGGGCAGTTAGCAGCAAATCAAAATACTAGACCTGCGGGTGCTCTACCCAGTGATACAGAGAAAAACCCTCAAGTTAATGCAGTTACACTCAGAAACAGGAGGGAACTAGAGGAAGTGCCAAAGAAGAGAAAGGACAAGCCTATACTTGAGGGGGATTTGATCCCTAAAGCAATACACGAGTCAAAGAAATGATGCAGGTTCAGAGCCAGCGGAGGCTGGAAGGCCACCACTACCTTTCCCCAAGAGCTAGCAGAAAAAGAATGATGATCGCATGTTAAAAACATTTCTCTCTATGTTGAGCCAGGTTGAATTAAATATTCCATTGGTGGATGTACTGCGTGAAATTCCAAAGTATGCTAAGTACATAAAAGATATAGTGGCTCACAAGAGGAAATTGACTAAGTTCGAGACAATTGCACTTACTGAGGAGTGCACTTCAAGGGTCCAAAGCAAGCTTCCTCAAAAGCTTAAGGATCCTGGCAGTTTCACCATCCCTATGCAAATTGGTAATATTGACGTAGGTCGTGCTCTTTGTGATTTGGGAGAGAGCATAAATCTAATGCCCTTGTCCTTGTTTAAGCAATTGGGGCTGGGAGCTCCAAGACCCACCACTGTGATGTTGCAATTAGCTGATAGGTCCATAGCCTACCTTGAAGGAGTGATTGAAGATGTGCTGCTGCAAATTGGGAAATTCATCTTCCCAGCTGACTTTATCATTCTAGATTTTGAGGTTGATGAACAAGTTCCAATCATGTTGGGACGACCTCTATTGGCTACTGGTGATGTAATAATTAAAGAGAGGGGGAAAAATGATTATGAGGGTGGAAAATGAGGAAGCAGTCTTTAATGTCTACAAAGTAATCCAGCTTCCCCGCCACTATGAGGAGCTTTCGATGATATCTGTTGTAGAGGTGAATGAGCAACTTCTTGACACGAGTGTATATCTAGATGACTCTATAGAAAAAGCACTCATGTCGTTTGATAACTTGATGATTGATGATGATGTTGAGGAGATGATGCATATCCTAGATGCATCTTGTGCTTACATGCAGGGAATACACCCGTTTGAGCCCCTTAATAGGCCAAGTGGGCCTTCTCCAAAGCCGTCAATTTAAGAAGCTCCAAAATTGGAGCTTAAACCCCTATCCCCTAACCTTCAATATGCTTATTTGGGTAGTTCTGACACTTTACTTGTAATTTTTTCTTCTGACTTATCTAAATTGCAGGAAGAAAAGTTGTTGAGAGTGCTATGTGAGCACAAACGAGCAATTGGGTGGAAAATGTCTGACATTAAAGGCATTAGTCCGGCTTTTTGCATGCGTAAAATTCTCATGGAGGAAGTACACAATCCAAGTGTAGAGAAACAACGCCGACTAAATCCAATCATGAAAGAGGTGGTAAGAAAAGAAGTGATTAAGTGGCTTGATGCAGGTATTGTATTTCCAATCTCTTATAGAAAATGGGTAAGCCTCGTTCAATGTGTACCTAATAAAGGGGGGATGACTTTGGTGGTTAATGAAAATAATGACTTAATTCCTGCAAGGACTGTCACTGGGTGGAGAATTTGCATAGATTATAGAAAATTGAACAATGTCACCCGGAAAGACCACTTTCCCCTCCCCTTTATTGACCAAATGCTCGATAGATTAGCTGGCCAGGAATAATACTATTTCCTGGATGGTTATTCAGGGTATAATCAGATTGCTATATCCCCAGAGGACCAAGAGAAAACCACATTTACGTGTCCTTATGGCACGTATGCATTCAAGAGAATGCTCTTTGGTCTCTGTAATTCACCTGCGACTTTTCATAGGTGTATGATGACTATTTTTACTGACATGGTTGAAAGATTTGTAGAAGTTTTCATGGATGATTTCTCTGTGTTTGGATGATCGTTTGATAATTGTTTAATGAATCTTGATAAAGTGCTTGCTAGGTGTGAAGAGAAAAACCTGGTACTAAACTGGGAAAAGTGCCATTTCATGGTACGTGAAGGTATAGTCTTGGGGCACAAGGTGTCCAAAAATAGTTTGCAGGTGGATAAAGCAAAGGTGGAGGCGATTGAAAATTTTCTCCCACCAACATCCGTCAAAGGCATTCGCAGTTTCTTGGGCCATGCAGGTTTTTATCGTCGTTTCCTTAAAGATTTTTCGAAAATTTCCTCTCCTTTGTGCAGGCTTCTAGAGAAAGATTCCCCTTTCAAGTTTGATGATGCCTGTCTGAAAACATTTAAGGAGCTGAAAGGAAGGTTGGTGACTGCACCAATTATCGTTGCTCCGGATTGGGAGCAGCCATTTGAGTTGATGTGTGATGCAAGTGACATAGCAATCGGAGATGTTTTGGGGCAAAGGAGAAACAAAATCTTTCACTCCATTTACTATGCGAGAAAAACTCTGAATCCAGCCCAGATGAACTACACAGTTATTGAAAAAGAGTTTCTTACAATGGTGTGGGCGTTGACAAGTTCAGATCCTATCTAGTGGGGACCAAGGTCATCATATACATAGATTATTCAGCTATCCGATATTTGTTTGAAAAGAAAGACGCCAAGACGAGGCTGATTCGTTGGGTCCTCCTCTTACAAAAATTTGACCTAGAAATCCGAGATCGAAAACGGACAGAAAATCAAGTGGCTGATCACTTCTCCCGACTTGAAAATCAAAGCCATGTAGCTGAAGGAGGGTCAATCAAAGAATTATTCCCCGATGAGCAGTTATTAGCAGTCACCTCGGCTGAAGCCTCATGGTATGCAGATTATGTGAATTGTAGTTCAAGTGGGGTGACGCCACCAGAATTGACTCCTGACAATAGAAGAAGATTCTTATATGATGTGAGGATCTACATGTGGGATGAGCCATTCTTATATAGACATTGCGCATATTCGTTGGTGCAAATGTGTGTTCCTGAGGAAGAGATGAATGCAATACTACATGACTGCCATGCTTCACCATACGGAGGACATCACGGTGGGGATAGAACCTCCCAAAAAGTGCTATAATCAGGTTTCTATTGGCCAAAATTATTTAAGGATGCACATGCCTTTGTCAAAAATTGTGACAGATGCCAAAGAACCGGAACTATCACGAAGAATCATGAGATGCCTTTGCAAAATATTCTGGCAGTTGAGCTTTTTGATGTTTGGGGGATTGATTTCATGGGACCGTTCCCATATTCTAATGGTCACAGGTACATCTTAGTGGCGGTCGACTATGTCTCTAAGTGGGTAGAGGCCATTGCTCTTCCTACTAATGAGGCAAAGGTAGTGGTAAGCTTTGTAAAGAAACACATCTTCACACGTATTGGCACTCCAAGAGTGTCGATAAGTGACGGAGGAACTCACCTTTGTAACAAATTGCTGAATAATGTTCTTGCAAAGTATGGAGTTAAACACAAGGTTTCCACCGCCTATCACCCCCAAACAAGTGGTCAAGTAGAAGTTTCAAACAGAGAGGTAAAACAGATATTGGAGAAAACGGTGAGTGGAAATAGAAAAGACTAGGCCGGGTAGCTTGATGACGCATTATGGTCATATCGAACAACATACAAGACTCCTATAGGTGCTTGATGCGAGACTAAATTGCATAGTTTAACATGTGATATACCTTACATTTTATGCGCATTAATGATAAAATTACACTTGTTATGTGATTAATGGAGTTTATTTTATGTGTAGGTGAATTGGAGATGGAAACGGAGCTAAAGGGATGCAAATACGTCGAAAATACGCAAAAGGAGACGCCCGGGCGATAGCCGGGCGTTTGCCCCCTAAAGCCTGGCACCCCCTGGCGTTAGGGGGGCGTTTGCCCCATAAAGCCTGGTACCCCCTGGCGTTAGGGGGGCGTTAGGGCCCTAACGCCAGGCCTGCCCTGGATTTAGAGGGGCGTTAGAGCCCAAACACCCGGGGTCCCCAGTTTCGCCCAAGTCCGAGTTTGACGAGTTAAGTGTTTCCCGGTTGAAATA
>MDKI01051398.1:0-21313 GCA_005239505.1 Nicotiana paniculata
ATTGATGCCCAATTGCCCTCCTTGCCTCTTTAGGTCGAATTTGCGTCCAAAATATGTCCAATCTCTCAAAAATAACGTTCTCCCATGTATATATACTAAGTAGGGAAAGGCCCAAATAATTATACCTTCTCCTACGCGAAAAAGGACAAGTTTCCAGGCCGCCACTAGCGCGGCCGCGCTAATCTCGCGCTAGAGGTCGCGCTAGTGGGGTTTTATTCTGCCCCAGTCCGCATCAGGTCCGTAGTTGCAGTTTCGATCACATTTTTGACCCTGTTCCATTTAGAATTTGGGAAAGTGCAAAACATGTAAATTGTAGATCTTTGAGTTATCTTTCCAACCATATATTATATATATCAAATGGAGTTTGGAGAAAAACGTTATGTCCATTTTACTAGACAGTGAATAATATACCTCATCGAGTCTTCGTTTGTTCTCAGCTACTAAATTTGACCCCCGAACACGATCCCGGCTTAATTCCTTGAGCTTTTACTCAGACTTAAAAGTACAAAATTACTTAAATTCATTCCATAACATCTATATAGCTCGGAATCACTCCTACAAGGCATAAAACACACAGTTAGTGCAAAACTGTAGGGATTAAAGCTCAAACTCAATTAAAGTGCAGTAAACTAGAGTGTAATAAGCGACTAAAATATGTAATTATAGCCTATCATCAAAGTCACCTTGAATTAATGCATTATATACATCCATTTGATGTATATGCCACTGTTTAGTGGCAGCAATTGCTAACACAGTTCTAAGAGTTTTCATCTTTACTACAAGAGAAAAAGTTTCTTGATAATCAATTCCTTCTTTTTGACTAAATCATTTTGCAACTATCCTAGCTTTGAATCTCTCTATTTCTCCTGTAGCTTTGTATTTTATTTTGTAAATCCACTTGCATCCTATAGGAGACTTTCCTTCAGGCAGTGAAACTATATCCTAAGTATGATTGTTTTCTAAAGCTGTAATCTCAGCCTTCATAGCCTCTATCCATCTAGGATCCTTAATGGCTTCATAATAGTTTGTTGGCTCCGAATTAGAAGATGACGCAGCAATAAATGATTGATAGGGAGGAGAGACATTTTCATATGACATGAACTTAGATAATGCATAAGGATTGCCTTGATGAACATTTAAAGAAACAAAATCTTTCATCCAAAGAAGTGGTCTTTTGTCTCTGTTTGATTTTCTTAATAAATTAGTTTGTCGAATATTTGAAGGTAAAATACTAGTAGTTACCTCAGTTGATGTGTGTTGTTATAAGTTTCCAGAAGTAGAAGTAGTTTCAATTGGTGTACTTCTGTTTTGTTGACTTGAATCTTCTGAGTTGTTGTAAATGTCCTCAACTTGGTTTACTTGAAAATCAGTACCCCCAGATTCACTGATTTGAAGATCAGCATGATTCTCAAAATTGAACTGACCAACTGTATCATCTCCTATTGTTTCAAGGATGTTGTTTGTGAATATAGGTAGCCTTTGGTCTTGATTGAAAGTTTTGAATGAAAAAATCTATTCTTTGAAAATTACATCTCTGCTGACAAAGAAAACTTTGTTACTCAAATCATAAAGAAGATATTCTTTTTGAGAAGTTGCATACCCTATGTGTATAGATGCCTTGGATCTTGGCATCAACTTATCTTGTTCTTGTACTACCTTAGCAAAGCAGAGACGCCCTAGAACCTTGAGATGTTTCAGATAAGGCTTTTTTCCATACAGTTTTTCATAAGGTGACATATTACTCAGAACAGAACTTGGCATTCTGTTAATTAAGTATGTTGCAACTAATACACAATATCCCCAGAACCTTATAGGTATATGTCCTTGAAATGTAATAGCTCGAGTAACTTCTAATAGATGTCTATGTTTTCTTTCAGCAATACCATTCTGTTGTGGTGTATATTCACAAGTAGTTTGATGAACTATTCCAAGTTTGGTGAATAAGTTGTTGCAGTTTGTGTTCACAAACTCAGTGCCATTGTCACTTCTGATAACTTTAATTATCTTGTTAAACTGAGTCTTTACAAACACTATGAATTGCTGAATAACAATGCAAACATCAGACTTAAGTTTGAGTAAAAATAGCCCTGTATTTCTTGAGAAATCATCTACCACAGTTAAAAAATACTTGTTACCATCAATTGTAGGTACTTTATAAGGTCCCCAGAGGTCTATATGAACCAATTCAAAAGGAGTAGTAGACTTGATACAACTAGTGGGGAAAGGCTGCCTTGTTTGCTTTGCACATGGGCTTACAACACATCCATTATTCTTTCTGCTATAGTTTCTGTATAAACATGTAGTAACTTCTTAAGCACATTTGTTGATACATGACCAAATCTCTTGTGCCAGAACTCTATATCATCAGCTGAGTTAACTTCATATGTACTTTATCTTCACTAGCTGCCAAAGTAACTTCATTATACTTATTTTCTTCTGCTTGACACCTTAGAATGTACAACCCATCATTTTCTCTACCAATCGCTTTCACCTTCCCAGTGAAGAGTTCCTGAAAAATGCAAAAATCAGGAAAGAAAGCTACTAAGCATCTCAACTCTTTTGTCATTTTAGATACTGAAAGAATATTAAAGAGGTATATAGAACACATTAGTTATTGTGTTTCTACTTGCTATTGTATTGGCTCCAACTAGAGTGACTTGAGTTACATCTCCATTAGGCATGAACACTTTTTTTGGACATTGAGCTTGTACTATAGTAGACTTATCCACCAAGTCTATATCAACTACCATATGATTGGTAACACCAGTATCTATTATTCATTCTTTAAAACACTTAGATGTACCTGCCACATTTGCACTAGACTTTTACTCAGTGTTGTTGCCGTTAAGTAGCTGAAGTATTTGCTCATATTGTTCCTTTGTAAATGTGCAGTTTGCTAGTTGACCTTGAAGACTTAGCTGATTACTCATTTCTTGTCCCTTACACTGATTTCCAGTCTTCATTAGACCGGACAACTGATCAAATCCAATATACTGATTGTTCTGTATACCATCCTCATTAAGAACATTGTATGCAGTTGTATTATTGATTCTTATATTTCCATTATTTTGTATAGATTCAGTCAGAGAATTATGAGCAGCATTGTAATTCCCAACTCCGCCTTTCTTTCTGAACCTAAGTTCTGTGGAATAACCTACAATCTTGTAGCAATTTTATCTACTATGGCCCTTAAGCTTGCAAAACTCACATTGAACATTATAAGTTTTCCTTCCTTTCTGATTAAATCTTTGATTTCCACCAGTTCTTGAGTACATAGCCACATCATATTGACTAGATATATTTGTTGGATTTTCCCCTAGTACCCCTGCTAAGGCTACAACTGTTTTTTAACTTTCATCTCTAATTATCATGGCATACGCCTGATTAACAGTAGGCATTGGACTCATTAACAAGATCTGACTTCTTGATTGGCTGTATGAGTCATTCAATCCCATTAAGAACTGGAACAAATTCAGTTTCTGCAGATGTATTACAAAGTCTCTTGATTTTTCACAGTGACACCCAGGGGAGGGGACCACTGCTTCAAACTCTTCCCATAAATCCTTCAATCTCGAAAAATAGACAGAAACAGAAGCAGTTCTTTGACTCAACGTAGCAATTTCTTTACTCAAATTAAAAGATCTTGCATCATCAATTTTGTTAAATCGTTCAAACAAATCATTCCAAACAGCCTGTGCACTTGAAGCATACATAATTCCACCTAATAATCCACTTGCTACAGAATTCATAATCCAAGAAAGGACTATTGCATTAACTCTCTCCCAATGATTCCACATAGTTTCTAGGAATTTTTCCTTAGTACAAGAACCATATACTAACCCCAACTTATTCCTTCCCAATAGAGCTACCCTTATTGATCTACCAGATTGAATAGTTTTCTATACCTGTCAGTTAAAATGAGATAACTTGAATTCCACTGACATCAAAAGGGGATAGGAACAAGGGATGATTGTAGTCTATTCCAGTAGTTTGATTCACTCCAAATGTTGGAGTTGATGTTGTTGCATGCGTCTCATTTGTTTGATTCTGAGGAGTTGCCATTGTTGTTCAAGAATTGTTCAAGAACTCAAGATCAGAATAAGAAGAAACAGAGAAGCTATCGATTAGCTTGAATTAGAATTGAACCACACGCTAGAATTTACTAGCTGGGCTTTGTGAGAATTAGGAAGATACACGATAGAGAGAGAGGAAGGAGATAACAGAATGAGAAGAGGAGGAAGAGAGAATGAGCTGCCTTCTTTCATTAATTCAAAAATGATATTACACATATGTATTATATAAAAGACACATGGCTAACTAACTTAACCACCTACTCTATTCATATTGGTGGATACTAGTAGAGAAAGGACTAAACTACCCTTATGTAATTCCTTTCTCAACATAAAGACTAAAAGTTTTGTGGGGCCATGACAACTGTATTGTTATAAAAGCTTCTCATTAAGTATAAAATAAAGAGTTTAAAATTAAATTACTTTTCATCGTAGAAATATGTCATCTACTTCATTTTCACTGTAAGTATAATTAGAATACTACTATACTCTAATTCCGAAGCTCGAGAAAAATACAAGAACAAAACAGTAGAATAAGGTATTGCAACACTGTAGAAAATCACAAGATTGAGAGGAAAATATATTGAAAAAACGTGTATTTTCTCATATATTACAAAGCTATAATAAATCTGAATTTATACAAGTCACATAACTACTACTACTAATGGCTTAGAGTTCTACTACATGTATGACTATTACATTGAGTTAGAGTTCTAACTCTACAATACAATCTAACTAACCTTATCTCATTCTAGCTTATCCTTATCATGATCCTTATCATGATCGAGTTCTTCAACACTTCCCCTCAAGCTAGTGAGGGGTGTAGTTACTACTCCTAGCTTGCTACGAAATCCAGCAAACATCTGCTTAGTCAGTGCCTTAGTATGAATGTCAGAGAGCTGGTCTTTTGATCTAACAAACCTTGTGACTAGATGACCACTAGCAACCTTTTCTCTAACAAAATGATAGTCCATCTCAACATTCTTTGTTCTGGCATGCATTACTGGATTGACTGTCATATGTAGTGCACTTAAGTTATCACACAACAGAGTTGGTGCAATTTTTAAACGAACCCCAATGTCATTGAGAATGTAGGTTATCCTTGTCATTTCAGCTGTTGTCGAGGCAAGTGCTCTATACTCAGCTTCTGCACTAGACCTTGGCACTGTGTGTTGCTTCTTGGATGTCCAGGATATGCAGTTAGCTCCTACGTAGACATTGTAGCCTGTAGTTGATCCCCTAGTCATAGGACACCCTCCCCAGTCTGCTTCAGAGAAACCATATAGCATGAATGGTGACTGAGACAAAATTCTTAGACCATACTCAGTTGTGCCCTTCACATACCTAAGTATCCTCGTTACAGCTTGGTAATGAGTGTTGTTTGGGCTTTGTATGAATTGGCTTGCTAAGTTCACTGCATGAGCTATATATGGCCTTATGAGTGTCAAATACTGCAGACTACCAACAATACTTCTGTATAGTGAGGCATCAACTAGATCATCTACAACTTCTTGTAGACTATGCTTCTGTGCCAAAGGTGTGCTTATTGGCTTAGCAAGTGTCATGCCAGTTTTGGCAAGTAACTCTGCAGCATACTTACTTTGATTCAGATGGATGCCTCCAGTAAAGTAGGTGACCTCAATCCCTAAGAAGAAGTGCAAAGGGCCAAGGTCCTTCATAGCAAATTCCTTACCCAGTTCATCAATGATTTCTGAAATTAGTGCAGTCTGACTTCTAGTGACAATTATATCATCAACATATAGAAGGAGCAGAACTGTGCCTCTTTTACAATGCATCATAAAGAGTGATGAGTCTGCTTTGCTGCACTTAAAACCAAGATGAAGCAGATGCAAACTAAACCTATCAAACTAGGCTCTAGGTGCCTGCTTAAGGTCATACAGTGCTTTCTTTAGAAGACACACATTGTCAGGATGTCTAGAATATTTAAAACCTGGTGGCTGGCTCATGTACACCTCCTCCTGTAGATATCCATGAAGGAAAGCATTCTTTACATCTAGTTGCCTAATACACCAGTGGAGACTCACATCTACAGAAAGGACTACTCTTATAGTGGTTGCTTTAACAACTGGGCTGAAGGTATCTTCAAAGTCTACTCCTTCAAGTTGTGAATACCCTTTGGCAACTAGCCTTGCCTTGTACCTATCAATAGATCCATCAACCTTTAACTTGGTTTTAAACACCCACCTAGAGCCAACTATATTCATACCAGGTGACTTAGGCACCAGTATCCAAGTCTCGTTTTGATGAAGTGTATCTATCTCCTCTTGCATTGCTGCAAACCATTCTGGTGTTCTAAGTGCCTCATTTATAGTATGTGGCTCCTTAGCTACTACCAAACACATGTGTCTTACTGGCATGTATTTTGATTTCTGTCGTATGAAAATATGATGGATTTGTGCATTTGATGTGTGCTTTGCTGGTTAAGCATCATCAGTTGGTATAGCTTGTATTGGTATAGCTTGTGTGTCCTGATTAGGTTCAGGATTAAACCAATGAGACAAGTCAACTTCAAGTTGAATTCCCTGTGGATCATAAACTGAAAAAGCATTAGGGTTAGGAGATGCACTATCTTGAGCTGAACTGTTAGATTCTTCACTCTCAGTAGTCACGAGATCATCTGTTCCTGTAGGAACTGGTGCTAAAGAAGATTCAGCTGGCTCAACAGTGTGATTAGCAGCAACAGTGTGATTAGCAGTAACATTGTGATCAGCAATAGGTGCATGCTCAGCATCAACTGGTTCCTCAGAAGTGAGCTGATCACTAGGTAATGGTGCATTAACATCACCTACACCAAGTAATGATGGTCCATTCAACACTTCCCCTAAATCATAGGAGTGCACATCTGGTCTTGAGGTATTCTGCAACCTGGAAAAAAACTCATAGAATGTAGCAATGTGAGTAGAATCACTAGAACTATCCATTGGTGCATTTGGTTGCACATAAGGCAATGTGTTCTCATCAAAGACCACATGTCTTGAGACAAACACTCTTCTGGTAGGTGGGTGATAGCATCTATAGCCTTTGAGAAGGCTACTGTATCCAATAAACACACAAGGATATGTCTTAGGAGAGAATTTTGTTTTACCTTTAAAGTAGGGAAAACATCTGCATCCAAAAACCTTTAAACTGCTATAATCCGGATGCTCTCCAAAGAGCTTAAATAATGGAGTCACCATGTGTAATACTGATGAAGGCATTCTGTTAATTAAGAATACAGCTGTCAAGAAGGCTTCTACCCAAAGAAACTGTGGTAACTTTGCATGAAACAACAAGGTCAGACCAGTTTCTACTATTTGTCTGTGTTTCCTCTCAGAGACTCCACTCTGCTCAGCTGTGTGGGGGTATGATCTATGTCTGATAATACCACAGTTATCTAGATGTTCAACAAAAGCAGTGTTATTAAATTCACCACCTCCATCACAATGAAAAATCTTAATAGTCTTAGTGAATTGTTTCTCAACCATCTTTTGGAACTTAACAAAAGTATCATAGAATTCAGATTTCCTTCTTAGTGGATAGAACCAAGTATATCTTGTACAATCATCAACAAACACTACATAGTATCACATATGCTGAGATGATTCAACAGGAGCTGGCCTCCAAAGATCACAATGAATTTTAAGCAAAGGTTATTTTTCAATATTTATCAATTCATATGGAAGCTTACATCCTTTTTCTAACTGACAACTAACACAGATAGTAGGGACTTTATTCCAGTACTTGACACCAATACACTTGTTACTACTAAGAATATTTAAAGACTTTAAGCTAGGGTGACCTAATTAGCATGCCAAATATTGTTTGTATTCTTCCCCTCCTTTGATATGCAGATATTGCATAAAAGTTATTGTCCTTAAGTGCATATAGGTCATTCTTCTTAGATCCCTTGTCCATAAGTCTCCCTGAGCTCTTGTCCTTTACACCAAAATCAGATTCATCAAACTCAAGTATATAAGAATTGTCCTTAGCAAGTTTACTAACTGACAACAGTTTCTTCTTAATCTTAGGAACAACATGGATTTCCTTTACTTTAAGTCCATATTTTGTTGTATTTCCAATATGTGTGATGTCAAGTTTAGAGTCATCCCCAACTATTATCTTATCAGGACCATTATAAGGTTGAAGATTTGATAGATTACCTGTTGAATTGGTTATGTGGCTGCTTGCACCATAGTCAACATACATAGCATCATCCTCAGCCTGTGTATTCTACAGATTAATAGCAGAAATAGCCTATGGCAGATCCTTTGTAGCCTGGTAGGAATTGTCCCACCTATAGAAGCATTTTAAGGCCGTGTGATTGTTTCTTCCACATATTTGGCAATTTTCCTTGCCCTGTTGTTGTCTTGAACTTGCAGTGTTCTGAGTAGCTTGATTAGTCTGATTGTTGCCTTGTCCTGCAGGTCTAAAACCTCTTCCTCTTGAGGAGAAGTGTAAGTTTCCTCTTCTGTTAGAGTAACTTCCACGACCTCTTCCTCTTTGAGCAGCAAAAGCCATATTGTAACCTTGTTGAGCCGCTTCTTCTTCATCTTCTCTCATGTCAAAACCTCTAAGGGCATTGACAAACTAATTCAGTGTAGGATATGGGGCCTTTCCCAACATGACAATCCAAAAGGTTTTGTACTTTTGACCAAGTCCTCTAGCAAAGTTGATTACTTTGTTGTCTTCATCAACAGGCTTGTGTATGGCTGAAAGACCAGCACACATGCCTTTCAATTCCTTCAAATATTCATCGAGCTTTTTGGTTCCTAGCTTGATGTTTTGTAGCTGTTGCTTAAGCTGGAACTCCTTATCCTTGGTTTCCTGCAGGTATGCTTCCTCCAGATATTCCCACATCTCTTTGGCAGTTGAACATCCCACTATGAGGTACATGCTTTCTTCAGTCATTGTGGCAGAGATCCAACTCCCGAGGAGCACATCTGTCTCTTCCCAGTCAGTGTTGTCATCACCTTTATCGACAGTCTTGTTAGCACCATCAAAAGTGGATGAAATGGTTGTGTCTGGCTTGCCTTCCTTGATCAGATTTGTCACATTCATTACCTGAATCAACTGGAGTATTTGTGTCCTCCAGATTAAGTAGTTTGATGGCTTCAACTTAACTGGGCAAGAGGCAATTAGATGGTGCAGAGAAGCAGGTGATAGACACAGGGAGGTTGAGGGTTTTGTTATGGCCATGTTTGATGGTGTGAGCAGCATAGCTTCAGTGTGCTCTAATACCATGTAGAATCACATGATTGAGAGGAAAAGATATTGAAGAATCGTATATTTTCTCATATATTACAAAGCTATGCAAAATCTGAATTTATACAAGTCACATAACTACTACTACTAATGGCTTAGAGTTCTAGTACATGTATGGCTACTACATTGAGTTAGAGTTCTAACTCTACAATACAATCTAACTAATCTTATCTCATTCTAGCTTATCCTTATCATGATCCTTATCATGATCGAGTTTCTCACGATCCAAAATCCTAACAGGTCGTGATGGCTCCTATCGTGGAACTAGGCTAGCCACTATCACATAACTTCCCATTTCTTTTAATAAAATTCCTCGAAATCATTAATAACAAGCATAAAATCATCTAAGTCTTTAACAAATCATGATAAAATCTATCAGTCTATAACCAAATCCCCAGAACTGGAGTCAACTGATCACGAGTATCTACGAATAGTAATAACACTGCTAATGTCATAATACACTGTCTCAGAACAAATACTAAATGCTAATGAAAGAGGGTAAATAGAGAAGTTGTGGACGCTGGACAGCTACCTCGAAATCCCAACGCTGATGCCGAACGGACGCAAGTGACTACTGCTCAGAACCAGTACCTAGATCTGCACACAGAGGTGCATGGAGTAATGATGAGTACGCCAACTCAGTAATAATGAAAATAAATCAAGTTTGAAGATAAGAAACACACAGCAAAAAACATCAATCACAAATAGTAAAAACACTGAGTCTTAATAAAGTATACATTTAATACATAAGTTTGAAAACCAATTTCCTTAAAAATCCTTGAACAAGTATATTTATCCAATGTTTCTCAGTATGATTCCCAGAATATCAGTGTAAAAGAACGAAATGAATCATAATCAAAACTCAACAAAATATCATTATAAAACAGCCCCTCGGGCCAAAACATCACTCATAAATAGTCACTCAGCACCTCACCATCACTTAGTAACAATCACTCAGTAACAGTCACTCAGCACCTCACCATCACTCAGTAACAATCACTCAGTAACAGTCACTCAGCACATCACAGTCACTCATACCTCCCAATCACTCGTCACTCGGCACTCGCACTTAGTAGGTACCTGTGTTCTCTGGGGGTGTATAGACTCCGGAGGGGATCCTACAGCCCAAGTGCTATAAATAGCCAAATCATGGTATCAATCACTCAGGCTCTAGGCCTCTCTCATTTCATAAATATCCTCACAATATTGGCCCTCGGCCTCACTCAGTCAGACACTCTCAACATGCCACTTGAGCCATAATAAAACGGGGTTCTCGACCCAAAATAATATTTCATTTCACGAGATAATATCAACAAACTCTGAGTATCAAAACAATTTACTAGGAAGGACTGAGTGTAAAATCATAATTTCTAAGTGAGGAATATCAGGAAAATAGCCCCTAAGGGGTTAAGATAGATCGTCACTAGGCCCAAAACATGGCTTACAACCCAAATATATCAAAACATAGTAACATTATAAAACATATGCTTCAAAAGCCGTTTCGCAACTCAATAGTTGCCTTAAAAGGAACAAATTTCCAATTGGTGTACGCCCCACACTCGTCATCCAGTGTGTGCGTCACTCCCAAAACCATGAAAGGATGCAAAGTCCGGGGTTTCATACCCTCAGGACAGGATTTAAAGACATTACTTACCTCAAACAAGCCCGGAAAGCTACTCCGCAACTCTCTTGCCCCTCGAATCAACTTCTGAGTGCTCCAAATCTCAATGAAGCACAATTGTTTTCCTCTTCAAAAACCCTTAAAAAAACTCGGAACCCGCAACAACAATGATTAAAAGAAGACTAAAAATCGCTAAGTCCCCTTTTTATACTTTCTACCAAGGCTTTTCGCACCTGCGGCTCTTCCCCTCGCACCTGCGGAATTTCATTAAACGAACCAAATCCTGCATCTGCGGCTCCACTTCCGCACCTGCGACCTCCCAGGTGCGGTCCAGTGTCCGTATCTATGACTTTCCCTTGGCCTGGCCAAATTCTGCATCTGCGGAACCTTTTTCTGCTCCTGCGGGCCCGCACCTGCGATTCCCCAACCGCAGGTGCGGTTACACCAGAAAAATCACACCAGCAGCTAAAAGCTGCATTTTCCAACTCCAAAATTCCCGTTAACCATCCGAAATCAATCCTGAGCCCCTCGGGACACCAACCAAACATACCAACACATCCTAAATAATCATTCAAACTTAGTTTCACCCTCGGAACACCCAAAATAACATCAAAACACCAAAATCACATCAAACTCAAGCCTATGAACTTTGAAATTCCTAAATTCCACCAACGATGCCGAAACCATCCAAAACACCTCCGATTGACCTGAAAATTTGCACACATATCCAAATTGCCATTACAAACCTGTTCCAACTTCCGGAATTCCATTCCGACCCCGATAGCCTATTTTTCACTGCCGACCGGAAATCGCCAAAAACGAACTTTCGCCAATTCAAGCCTAATTCTACACCGGACATCGAAATAACATTATGAACACACTCCTAAGTCCTAAATCACCTAACGAAGCTATCCGAGCCATAAAATCCGCATTCCGAGGTCGTTTACTAATAAGTCAACTCCCAATTGACTTTTCCAACTATAAAGCTACTTTTAGAGACTAAGTGTCTCCATTCCTACTATAGCCATTCCGAACCCGTGCCAACCGACTCTAACACATCATAATCAGTATAACCAACCTATGACAAGGCAAAAACAGAAATACTAATGCATGTTCTACGTAACTACCGGCTGCGTCGTTACAGAGTTCTTCAACAAACACTCCTTAAACTTTTGTAATAAAATAGTCGGAGTTGGGAATGAATTTGGTGTTCACTAATTAGACACTTTATGTAATTTATAAATAGAAATTTATTTAAATTACTCCAAGACAAAAAGTATCCACACTCGCAATTTACATCAACTTCAGAAATTATCTCAAGCCAGAGGCGGGGTCACGGTGTTATACGGGTTCTCACGAACCCAGTAGTTCTAGATTATCTACTACTCTCCCAGTCCACAATAAGTGACTTTTTGTATTATTTTCTTGTGGTCCAAAATAAGTAATTTTTCCAGATTTTAAGAATGAATTCATTACTTTTTTCTACATTGCCCTTAGAGTAAATAATATTGGAGTATGTGTTAGGCGTGTTTTTGTGAAGAGAAAGTAAAAGTTAATATGATCAATTACATTGTTCATTAATGTTAAAAGGTGAATTTTTTAATATGTATGAAAGCAACTCAAAGATTACTTGTTTTGGACCTGAGGGTGTCTATAGAATATTGAGAACTTTTTTGAGGTAGAGCTTCTTTCTTTATTGAGTTAGCTTTAGGAATATTGACAATCATCATTTTCATCATTTTACACCTTTTTCTTAACATATATTATAAACTCAAACACAATTTTTAAAATAAGTATATTTGATTTTTTTTAATAAAAAAGTGTACCTTGAAACGAGGTACACACGCTTTGTGCGTATGCACCTTAAGACTAGTTTTTAATTGGAATTTTTACATTCCTATGTCATATAGGAAACTATTACCTTCAATGTTTAAGGTTTGATATAATTACATTTAGTATATCCAATTACCAATTATATACCATTAGTGGGTTTTAAGGGTATTAGTTACACTCCTAATTTAATAGTACCATATATTCCTTCTAATCTCACTCCCCCACGTTTCTCTCTCCAATTCCCACACCTTCACCCACGTTTTCCTCCCACACCCACGATTTCTGTATCAAAATCCCATTATTTCTTCCATAGCGAAGGCATTGTCAGCACCTCTGCAATCTTGTCCCAATATTTTTGTGCCCGGGGAAGATGAGCACAAGCATGGTCGATTTGATGGTTATGATTTCGGGTTCCTTCACATTAAGGTTTATCTCCCAGAGTTTGATTCTCAATATGTTTTGAGCTCGAACAGATCTTTTTATCTTTTTCTTTTGATGCTTCAATTGTTGGCAAAAGTCAATTTTCTTGTAACAGTTCATGAGAGGATTTTGCTTAGGAAGATATATCCCTTCATCATGTTTTTTTGGATTCCATATTTAGCATAGCAGTTTCGTAAGGAGTGACAAGAGCATATAGGAGAATAACAGAATTGTAGCATAATTGGAATTTTCGATATAATTGTGTTTTTTGCAGAAGAATTGTAGAAGTTTTAGTCGTTTTTGATTTGTGAAAACAGAAGACAAAGCATCTACAATCAGAATACAAATAATTTACAATTTATCTACAAAATATCTACAAACTGGGTACATTGAATTTTAATATCCCAATACCCATCCAATTGTAGCATAATCGGGATTTTCAACATAATTGCATTTTTGTAGAAGATTTGTAGAACTTTTAGTCGTTTTCGATTTGTGAAAACAGAAAACAAAGCATCTACAATCAGAATACAAATAATCTACAATTTATCTACAAAATATCTACAAACTAGGTACATTGAATTTTAATATCCCAATTCCCATTCAATTGTAGCATAATCGAGATTTTCGACATAATTGCGTTTTTTGCAAAAGATTTGTAGAAGTTTTAGTCGTTTTTAATTTGTGAAAATAGAAAACAAAGCATCTACAATCATAATACAGATAATCTACAATTTATCTACAAAATATCTACAAACTAGGTACATTGAATTTTAATATCCCAATTCCCATTCAATTGTAGCATAATTGAGATTTTCGACATAATTGCATTTTTTGCAGAAGATTTGTAGAAGTTTTAGTCGTTTTTTATTTGTGAAAACAGAAAAAAAAGCATCTACAATCATAATACAGATAATCTACAATTTATCTACAAAATATCTACAAACTGGGTACATATTTGGACTCGACATGCTTCCCCTGAAATGTATGTTTCACATTTTAGATACATATTTTTGTCCAAAACAGTACTAAATCATCCACCTTTTTCTTACTAACACGCATCTGCAATATTGTTACGTTAGACGTAAGTGTTGACAGCCTAGAACAACTTGTATATTTTTAATTCTTTCAGTTGAGTTCCAAGTAATTAAATATTTTAAAAAGAGGAGATCGAATCCATTAAAACCAGACAATTAATTAAGGAATTTCCAATATTAGCGCGCCTAAATAAGGAAGTCTACAGCTACAATGATTCCTTATTTAATGAAATATCTGAAAGAATCTTTAATTCCCCAATATTAGCGCGCCTAAATAAGGAATCCTACAGCTACAATGATTCCTTATTTAATGAAATATCTGAAAGAATCTTTAATTCCCCAATATTAGCGCGCCTAAATAAGGAATCCTACAGCTACAATGATTCCTTATTTAATGAATTGTCTGTTTTTTGTAGAAATACAATTAGCATGGCGGGTAATATGCAAACTATGAACATATTTGGTAATATAGTTTCTTATATGGTATAGGAACGGAAATTTCCCTTTTTAATTATATATTAACTAAGATGATGTGCAAAACATATGGTATTTAACAATGGTTAAGTATCAATAATTGAAAAATATTAGCAGAATACATTGGTAAGATTTTGTTGGTTAATACAAAATCAAAAGGTTAATTAGTATAATCTTCTTTTAGCTAATATTTTATCGAAATAAATAGCAAAGAAAGAACACAGATTAGTTCCTCTTGAATTACAAAGGAGTCCCCACACTTATTAGGTCACAATGAGAAAATATTTTTGCTTTATCCTTGCCAATTAATCATGTTTTTAATTCGTATTCCAGCATAAAGCATCATTGTTACTAAGAGAGAGCAACCTCCTTTCCTTTTCCTCTTTTGCAATATAATTCCCATATTTTAACAGTTAATTAATTGTGATAAATTAATATGATTTTTTGTTAACATCTGAGTGTAAGTTTTTACCTTCAATTTCTATATCTAATTAGCACCTTTACGTTTGTGAACTCTAAAAAATAGCTCTTTTGTCATTTTATTTTCTTACTCTAATTTTTTGAGTGTCAGAACATAAACATAAAAAACTCCATATATACAAAATGAGATAAATATATAAGATAAATATTTATACAAAAAGAATATGATAAATCTTAAACATAAAAAACTCCATATATACATTTGAACAATTATATATAAGATAAATATTTATACAAAAAGAATATGATAAATCTTAGGAGACATTTAGCATTTGATTTTGAAAAATTGATTTTACGTTTGATTTGTGGAGAACTGTGATGACCCAAAAGGTCATCCCGTGTAATTTTCAGCTAAATCTGTGTTCCGAGGCCATGAAAGCCTCCTTTATCTCACCTTAATGTGCGAGCGCAGCCCGGCGCGTAGCCGGGAAGCCTTTATGTGGAAAAAAATTATAAAATGATGAATTTATAATAATTATTTGAATAGAGTTGACTTTGGTCAATATTTTTAGTAAACAGACCCGGACCCGGACTCGTGATTTGACGGTCCCGGAGGGTCCGTGGAAAAATATGAGGCTTGGACGTATGCCCGGAATCGGAGTCTGAGATCCCAAGTCCGAGAAATGAATTGTTAAAGAAAATTATTTTCTGAAAAATATGAAGGCTTTTGAAAACGAAATTTGGTGAGAAACCTGTGTATTAGGGCCCGTGTTATGGTTCTGGAGCCCGAAACAGGTCCAATTTGTTTAATATGAGTTATCTGTGGAATTTGGTAAGAAACAGACTAGATTTGACATGATTCGGACTAAAAAAGTGGAAAATGTTAAGTTTGAGAATTTTTATATACTTTGAAGTATAATTCGATGTTTATGATAGTGTTTCGATGTTTTGGATTACTCGAATAAGTCTGTAATATGTTTTCGAGGTTGTGTGCACTTTTGGTTTGAGGTTCCGAGGGCTTCGGAAAGTTTTGGGTAGGTTCCGGGATGCCTTAGACTTAGAATCACAGCTGTTGCAGGTCTGAGGAGTCAGGCCTTTGAACCTCTTAGCATGGTTCGCGGTGGTACCTTCGCGACCGCGGTCGCCTTAGCGCGGTCCACGGTGGGGAGTTTCAGCAAGCCTACAACAAAGGCCCTCGCGGTCGCTCTAGCGCGGTCCGCGGTGGAGGCCTGGGAAGGGTATCTATATAAACGGGATTTTTCAGTTATTTTCTATTTTTCAAAACCCTAAAAACATAAGAGGTGATTTTCTAAACACTCTTTCTTCTCCAAAATAATTGTAAGTGATTTCTAACTAGTTTTCTTTACTCCTTAACATCTTCTTACAAGATTTCATCTTAGAATCTAGGGCTTTTCATGGGAAAATTGGGAACTTGGGGTAACACCTAAAAATATTGAAATTTGGGAATTTAGACCTCAATTGGGATTGGATTCCAAAACCAATCATATACCCGGGCTCGGGGGTGAACGGGTAATCGAGTTTTGGTCCGAACTTCGAATTTGGACCAAGCGGGCCCGGGGTCAATTTTTTACTTTTGGGGGAAAACTCTAGAAAACTCTTTTCCATGCATTAGAATTCATTCATTTAGCATGTATTGATATAATTAAGTAACGTGTGACTAGATACGAGCGAGTCGGTGGTGGAATCAAGGGGTAAGGCAGTAGTTGAGGCTTGAATTGGGTTCGTGGCATCGAGGTAAGTGTTTGGCCTAACTTTAGCTTGAGGGAATATGACTCCCCACTTGTTTGATACGTGGATTGCATGGGTGTGGTGTATAGGTATGGTGACGAGTACCTATGCACCACCCAAATCGTTGTTAAGCATGATCCCCTTTCCCGTCTCCCCACTTATTTGATCATTGCCTTAACTGTTATCTGTTTACTATTGTTTCAATGGCTATTTGGCCTTGTTGAATTGTTGTTGGTTATTGTTGTGCCTATTTGGAAGAGAATTGGTTGTTTAAGCGGGTTTCCTTGAGATGTAAATATGGCTGAGAGGTTTGGTATTTTTTTTATGGGATAAACATATATACTTTGATATTCTTGTTGGTTTCATAGTTGAGAGGTTATTGATGAAGTCATGAGAAAAATGCAATTTATTATTTATAATTGTTGAAACAAAAGTATTGTGAAAAGCTTGGCCTGGTTTGTGAAAATTTGAATAAAAATTGATATGATATGTCTGGTGGGAGCGGGTTGCACGCCGCAACAAGGAGTGATAAGTGAGGACAGGTGGGATCGGGTTGCACGCCGCAACAGGAGTAATAAGGGAGGTATTTTAGGGAGGAGCAATAAGGGAGGACAAGTGGGAGCGGGTTGCACGCCGCAACAAGGAGTAATAAGGAAGAATATTTATATTGATATTTTATTTTTACTGATTTTTAAAGAAAAAGAAAAACAAAAGTTGAAAAGTTGAGACGATTATTTTACTATTCTTTAAATATTTGTACTATTTTATTTAAAGTGAAAGTTCGGAAATTTTGAAGAGTTATTGAGAATTGGTTATAGTTGAGTTATTTTATTTCGTTGCAGTCTTTATTATTCCATTGTTTTGTTTTCCTTTTGGTGTTATTATTTAATATTGTTATCGATTATATTGTTGAAGCCCGATATAGCTTCGTCACTACTTCGCCGAGGTTAGGCTCGGCACTTACTCAGTACATTGGGTCGGTTGTACTGATACTACACTCTATGCTCTTTTTGCACAGATCCATGTACCATTCAACAGTAGAGGATTCTAGGACGACCACCTGATTTTGTTTGGAGACACGAGGTACATCTGCCGGCGTTCGCAAATATCCGAGAGTCTTCTCCTACATTATATACATTGTTTTACATCATTCAGAACAATTACATTACTTCTTTCAGACATTATTTATAGTATTCTTTAGTTGTTTGTGGATTGTGACACCAGAACCTGGGGTAGTCATAGAGTTAATTATATAAGTAGTTCGTAATTCATTTCATCTAGCGGATTATTGTTATTATTCTGTTTTGAGGTTGATGGAAGTTAGGATAATTTAGACCATTTTAAAATTTAGTCATTTATGCTTAAGTAATGAATCAAGGAAATTGTCAAACAAATTCTAACATTGGCTTGCCTAGCAAATGTAGTGTTAGGCGTCATCACGATTCGTAAAATTGAAAATTTGGATCGTGACAAATAACTCATCAATGCTTGGATAGTTGGATTTAGTAAATGAAACTCATTAATGGGCAGCATATTAAAAACATGTTTGCTGGTTAGCTAAGCCAAACCACAATGAGTACAGATATAGAGTAGTTAAGACACTAATCATAATTTGCTTAGATATTAATAAATAAATATAGTGTGAAAGAATTATAAAGGATAATTGATATCTTTCATCCAAGATTTATGTATCAAGAATAACTTAACTAATTAACCTCTGCAAAGCTTTCTCCATTATATTGTGAATCACTTGTTTGTATTATGTACAGATCCCTATAAGAAGAAGTTACTTCTCATATGTCATCTCATCCTTGCATACATTGAGTACGTACATTAATAATATTGCTAACAAGTTAATATGGAAAGCTACTTGCTACTAATTGTATTGACTTTGACGGCAATTATCCCAAGAACTAGCTGTCAATATAATTTTATGGAGTACGTACTACAATGGCCACCAACATTCTGTGAGATGCAACTGCTATCAAGGAAAACTCCTTGCAAATCTAGTATTCCGGAACAATTCTTTATCCATGGTCTTTGGCCATGCGACGCGAGAGCAAAAAGCTTGACATGTTTATGTTCCTCACCTTTTCTCGAAGATCAAAACGTAGAAACTGTGGTAAGTGCTTGAAATTAGGACTAGCCTGCACTATATATATATATATATAAACTTCCAAAATCTTATAAATACTTTAATTTGTTATGCTTTCAACGTACAGTTGCAAAATGACAACAACTTAGAGACGGCTCTCCACAATGTTTGGCCTAATTTGGTAGCTGGCACACAGGATAAATCTTTCTGGAAATACCAATGGAGAAAACACGGGTTATGTTCCAACCCAACAGTACAAGTTGCAGATTATTTTAATGCAGCGGCAACGATACACGCAACATTGATTGCGAGAGCCCCGAACAAAAATCTAATTGACTACTTTGTTGCTGCTGGAATTAACCCTGATGGTCATACCTTTTACTCATTGCATGCCATAACGGCTGCTGTGAGAACAATGGTGGGTAGTAATAACCATGTGTATGTCTCATGTAAGTCCAATGGTACACACAATCTTGTACATGAGGTATATCTTTGTTTGAACCAACAGCTACACAACTTCATACCCTGTCCCTTACGTACAGGTCAAAGAGGTTGTGGTTCGTATCCACACAGAAGAAATATCATCCTACCAACTTTTTAGCATTGGTCAGCTAGCTACTCATCATTTGGAATAAATATTAATGCCTTAGTTAGTTTTTAAGTTGGTGTTTAGACGTAATATTTGCTATCGCTACTGTGTTGAAACAGAAAATAGAAAACTGTTAGAAGAAATTGAAAAGCTGTAAACGATAAGAAATATTCCGAGTCCACAATTTCCTTGTGCGTCCTTAAGGAATTTTAACCCCTTCAGAAGTTGCCAAGGTAATGGATTAAATCCTCCCAGGATGAAACGGAATAAACCTTCTTGCAACAGTGGCAATACAAACTGCAGGATACTAACGAACTCAAAGAACGGAGCAAAATCACACTTACAAATTTGAGAGAGAAACTGCGAAGTAGAATGCAGGATTTTTAGAAGGAAGTTCTGTATTTTCGAGTGTGTGAAAAGGAAGTCATGCCTCGGAATTTATAGGTAATTATGGGAAGAGGTGTGATGTATGTTCAGGAAGAGGTGTCTGTCCAGAAGGGAAAAGCAGCGTTCAGCGTCTTGGATATTCTAGTTAATTCCATTAATGAACTGACTGGTACTTAATTAATTCTTAAATAATTAATTAAATAAATTTTGTCAAAAAATTAATCTTATCGATCATTTGACAAATCCAAATCAAAATCCAAATCCGAATCTGAGTCGAGCGACGACGACGGCGCGAGGCTTCATTCTCTTCAACTTCTTTTAAGAGCTCTAAGAAGTGATTCTATATTTATACACACAAGTGTAGTTGTCCCTCACAAATGTGGTACAAAGTTCATTTGTCATAAAGACAAAGCTCACTTGATTCAAATTTTTCATTTCCCTCCATTTTATTTCCCACCATTTCCTAATTTACACTTCTAGTCTTTAAGGCCCAATGGCTTAAAGTCCAACAATCTCCCACATGAATGGGGAATGACTGTAACAAGAATGAACATAGATGAAAGCTGTGTGATTTGCAAGTAAGGATTAAATGCATCTGGATAAGTAGGTTTCCCTTTGAATTTTCCGCAGTGAGCATATGTCGGATATAATCGGTAGATTTGATATCTTTGAACCATCGAACTTTAGTGTATACCTAGACAACCATATGTCACACAACCAACCCTTAACCGTCTTTTGGTTCTCATTGTTGTGTTCGTTTCAGCTATGAACACTGCCTGGTTTCATAAGTGCGTAGAGAATTGGCCTTACAGAATTCTCATTAAAGCGGCTTCCACTTCACACTTACATAGGTTATTCCTAAACGTGTAATCCTTTAGATTGACATTATTTGATAAATACCACATCAAACTTAGGTAATCATTAAAGAATGTGTAAAGTTCTATCTTTGTTACTGAACATTGTCTTCATCACGAGAAGGGACCAAAGATTTTACTTTGACAATGTTGAACCGGTCAATCACAACTTTCTTTGAGCTCCTTGAACCTAGATCTCGGAATATCCAAAATTCTAGGTAGAGTTACCGCCATGATGACTTGTCCTCGACCATAGTCACATTCCCTTAGATGATTTCTCAACTCCCTCTCTAGTTAGGCCTTTTGTAAGCGGATCCGCCACATTATCCTTTGATCTTACATAATGAATACTGATAATTCCACTAGAAAGTAGTTGTCTAACGGTTTTATGTCTTCGTCGTATATGACGAGACTTTCCGTTATACATAACGCTCCCTGCCCTTCCTATTGCAGCCTCACTATCGCAATGTATGCATATAGGAGCCAAAGGTTTTGGCCAGAA